>JAANDG010000286.1:0-179018 GCA_036852015.1 Pelodera strongyloides
AATTCATTTTTTTCAAGGTAATCAAGGTAATAGGTATATGTTCAATATGAGGAAAATCAAAGAAAGGGAATATAGCCTAAGCTTAAGCCTAAGCCTAAGCCTAAGCCTAACTGTCTTAATTAACCACCTTCCTATTTCGATCTCTCGTCTGGGACATAATGCAATGGAAGGAGAACTTTGGCAAGGCTATTCTAATTACTGAATACGGGGCAGACAGTCTACCGGGATTGAATCAGGCGAGTACATTTATCCATGTTCTTGTTATAAGTACTGTATTTTAATGTATATGTCCTTTACGTATTCGCACACTTTTGGCGCACATATGGCACACCATCAGCGCACGTTTGGCGTGCACGAGGCAACTCGGTATGCTATATATACAAAATATGTTTTACCAACATTGCTTTCCAGGAGCCGTCCGTGGACTTTTCTGAGCAATACCAGGACGATCTGATGCGGGAAACACAAAAAGCTTTCGATACTCTGAGAGCAAATGGCGTAATTACGGGAGAAATGGTCTGGAACTTTGCCGACTTTATGACGGCAATGAGTGAGTTATACTTTAATTATAGTTGACGTTATATGTTACATATATTTATTGTTTATTGTGTGTTGTATATATTAAAGCGAAATGCCAGCTCCTTTGGAAAATTTGCATATGATAAGCAAATCCTATGTATCCTATGCTAATTTTGCGCGATCGACCACGGCAATCGTACAAAATTAGCATAGGATATATAGGATTTGCTTATCGTATGCAAATTTTCCAAAGGAGCTGGCAGTTCGCTTTAAGTATGACACGCTGTCAATTCCTTGTATTACTTACAGAGCGCCAAATCTGGCCCAACGATCACATACTTATTTCTAATTCTGTCTGAAACTCAGTTCTTACAATTAGATAAGTTGTTATCACGGCTTCTGACGACGTCTTCCTGCACAAGGACCAGCTCCGTAACGTTTGAAACATACCAAGTACGCAGCCCTAAGTGGGCGTGGTTTCCGTATGCTTATCTTACCCTTTACTGAAACTCATTCCAGCGACAACGCGTGCCGTTGGTAATCACAAAGGAGTATTCACACGCGGTCGACAACCAAAAATGGCTGCCTATTCGCTAAGAAAACGATATCTTTCGCTGCTAAAGCAGTAAAACTATATGTATATAAGTATATACGTTGAATGTTAGCCTTATTTATTTATATGTGAACAATTGGAAACCGCTACTCAAGTATTTTTGTTAATAATAAGTAGTTTATGTAAACCTACCTTAGGTTGTACGATTTTGAAAACTGATTCTTGTACATCGCTGATTATTTTGCCATGGGTTCTATCCCTTCAATACGCACCTAACTAATGTAACTAACTATATAGGTTACTGGAAATTGATAATATTGATAACTTTGCTAATCTGCTTCGTTGTGGAATAAAAATATTCTAAAGTACCTGCACAATTATTATTATTATGAACGAATGTTTTTTGAAGTTTGGAGAGGGTGATTGGAAGGTTTTGCTTGAGGGAGAGAGAGAAAGAGAGAGCGATAAACATCGAAGTAGACAGAGAGAAATAAAGAAATAAACAGAGAAAGAGAGAGAGAGAGGGAGAGAAAGAGAAAGAAAGAAGTAGAGAGAGACGAGTACGACTAGGAAATTAAGAGAAACAGAGAAGCAGATTGGTCATGAGCTAATGAAGTTCACTATAATTCGACTGTTTATATTTGATGATCAAATTACATACAGGCTGAATTTACATGCCGTATGCGCACACTTTTGGCGGACTTATGGCACACCGTTAGCGCTGGCGTTCGCGACGCATCCTTTTTACACGGAAACTGCGCATTGTTGTTTATTTACTCTTCTGGCAACTGAATATGTCACGTTCCAAAAACGTATTCAAGAAAAAAAAATAAGTTTAATCAACATTGTTTTCCAGGAGCCGTCCGTGGACTTTTCTGAGCAATACCAGGACGACCTGATGCGGGAAACTCAAAAAGCTTTCGATACTCTGAGAGCAAATGGGGTGATTACAGGAGAAATGGTCTGGAACTTTGCCGACTTTATGACGGCAATGAGTGAGTTATACTTTAATTATAGTTGACATTATATGCTACATATTCTTATATTTTATTGTGTGTTGCATATATTATGTATGACACGCTGTCAATTCCTTGTTTTACCTATGGAGCCCCAAATCTGACCTAACAATGTATGGCATGCTGATTTCTGTCTTAGAATTAGATTGGTTGTTATCACGGTTTCTGACGACGACTTCCTGCGCAAGGACCAGCTCCATAACTTTTGAAATATACCAAGTACGCAGCCCTAAGTGGGCGTGGTTTACATATCCTTATCTTACCCTTAACTTGAACTCCAACATTTCAGCAACAACTCGTGCAGTTGGTAATCACAAAGGAGTATTTACCCGTGGTCGACAACCAAAAATGGCTGCTTATTCGCTAAGAAAACGATATCTTTCACTGTTAAAGCAGTAAAACTCTACGTGTATATAAATTGAATGTTAGACTTATTTATTTATTTGTAAGCTACGGCGTTTCGTACAATTGGAATTTGGAATCCGCTACTCAAGTATTTTTGTTAATAATAAGTAGTTTATGTAAACCTACCTTAGGTTGTACGATTTTGAAAACTGATTCTTGTACATCGCTGATTATTTTGTCATGGGTTCTATCCCTTCAATATGCACTTAATGTAACTAATTATATAGGTTACTGGAAATTGATAATATTGATAACTTTACTAATCTGCTTCGTTGTGGAATAAAAATATTCTAAAGTACCTGCACAATTATTATTTTTGTGAATGGATGTGTTTGAAGTTTTGGAGAGGGTGATTGGAAGGTTTTGCTTGAGGGAGAGAGAGAGAGATAAACATCGAAGTAGACAGAGAGAAATAAAGAAATAAACAGCGAAAAAAAAAAAAAAAGGAAGGGAAAGAAAGAGAAAGAGAAACAGAGAGAGAGAAACAGAGAGAGAGAAAGAAAGAAACAGAGGGAGAGTGGGAGAAAGAAAGAAGTAGATAGAGACGAGTACGACTAGGAAATTAAGAGAAACAGAGAAGCAGTTTGGTCATGAGCTAATGAAGTTCACTATAATTCGTCTGTTTATATTTGGTGGTCAAATTACATACAGGCTGAATTTGTATCCTTCCCATGACATTTTGAGCGCTCAATCAATTATTTTATCGATTTCCTATAATTAACGGACTTAAAGCGAAATACCGGCCGGTTTTTGAAACGCATCGAGTACACCAACATTATAATGCGTCATATGCAAATGAGCATAATTTAGCATGAAAAATGGACCCCAATTAGTCCGCAATTCGCATAAATAATTAAGAATGCAGTTGTCCACGATGCGTTTCAAAAACCGGCCGGTAGTTCGCTTTAAAGGTTCAGGCCCATGATAAATAATCTGTACCGAGTATGTCCATGCCTGCCCTTGTTGGTAATGCTTACCTGAGCATCATACAGCTTCCGTGATTGCTGTGCTTGAACGCAACTTATTTCCGAGTTAAAAACTATGAAAACTACATTTTTCCACTTTCTAGTTTCTCAACATGGACGATAAACCTCCACCTCCCCGGCTGAGCAAATGGCTTCGAATATACCAATTCGCTAACTTATTCCTTCTGCTTACGCTCTATATTCATGCACTAGTGCGAACCCAGGTTCGTCCGTAGCGACCTCTATTTTTTGGTTTTGAAATACTTCCCAAGAGTTCGCCAAGTTTTCGCGCACAATCACTGATTCTCCAAGAGTTCGCCAAGTTTTCGCGCACAATCACTGATTCTCCAAGAGTTCGCCATGTTGTCGTGCACA
This sequence comes from Pelodera strongyloides, assembly GCA_036852015.1. Lineage (NCBI taxonomy): Eukaryota > Metazoa > Nematoda > Chromadorea > Rhabditida > Rhabditidae > Pelodera > Pelodera strongyloides. The sequence goes on from JAANDG010000286.1 coordinate 3,834, forward strand.
ATCCCCGTCCTCATTCATAGGTGGGCGGCACAGCCCCTGAGTTTGGTCATGCAGCTCATTTTTCGCGCATACATGTATTAATCACTTTCGCGCACGGTGGTTGCTCATGTGGCTGCGTCGTTCTAATTTGATTCAAACTTGATGCGTCCGCCTATACTATCATAGAAGCATTGCGCAGGTTCAAACTCAATAAATATCGTTATGGTAACTTTGCATCTGACCGCATAGCAATGGTAACTCTGGGTACGTGTGAAACGTCAAGGCGACGTCAGGTATATTTGATTTGTCATTTTAGGTCAGATTTTAAATTGCTTTATACAGGGTATTGATTGCCGTCGATCGGAAGCTTCGCGGGTAAAAAGAGGAGTTCTAAACGGAAATGCTCGGCAACTACCACAAGATCTGGAAGACTATACGGTCATCATAGGACAGGATACGATTATCCCAGTTGGTTTAATTTTTTAATATTCCTCAGGATTTTCACTTCTACTTCAGACATTGTAATTATTTTCATTGGAACTATCTTTCATGAGACTGATACTTACGTAGTAATCTTTATTATTACTATACACAATCAATACATACAACCAGAAAACCTGTAAATTGTAAACGAAAGTAATAAAGCTTAATATTCTCAGAAAGATGTTTTTGAACGGTCATGCGCTCGAGTTCATCGCTATTGCTCTGATGCTGGTATGAAGCTGATGGGATTTCAGGTAAGAAAGATTCTGGTTTCATGGGATTATTGAGATAAATTGAAAGTAAGAGATACGTTCTAAAAATGCATTTAGGGGCCGCGTGGTGCTCCAGGTACTTCAGGACCCACTGGACCACCAGGTAGGTGGCTTCTCTTTCTCTCACCGTTTTCTCTTAATATCTCTCTATGCTTTACTCTCTTTCCCTATCCCTTTTTTTCCCTTACTTCTTACCTTACCGTCAGCTTACCTCACTCATTTAACTATTTAATAAACTTAGGTCGCCGTGGACCTCAAGGACCTGTTGGGCCGTCTGGTTTAGTGGGTGATGCTGGAGAGGTTGGACCGCCCGGAACTGATGGTATGCAAATTGTCTACTACGAAATTATGAAACGCCGCGCAGTCGCCGCGCAGAGTAACAGGGAGAGTCAGATCAGGACTTGGTGTAACTAGGGTGCCCAAATGCAATTGCACACCTTTCGCCACCTCTGGCGCGCACTCCGCACACACACACATCATAGCGTCTTCTACTGCTCTTGAGCAAGGTTTTGTATTGCAAAGAGCTGGCGCAATATACGAAGAGAGAGAGACACACAGAGAGACACAGAGAGACACAATGTTTTTTAAACTTTGCTTCAGGCAGGTGCAACTGTAGCTTCCCTGATCTGTACGTTCATCGTATTCCTATTCCGGGACCGCCTATTATTCAGGTTGAGATTTTTTGTATGCATAACATGCTAATCTTCTTTCACCTTTTTTGTTTATTCTCTATAAAAGTAATAACATTCTCTCAGAGGAGTATATACCCTTCAATATACCATAGACACAACTAACAAGCACATCACTCTATAATTTCAGATAGAAGAAAAAATGGTTCCTGTACCAGTTGTGGTGGTCAAAGAAGTGGAAGTGACCAAATTGGTGCCATTTGAGCCCACGCCACCAGGGTACACAGCTTTGCTCACATACGCATTTGTATATCGACACCATTTTTCTTAAAATCTATTGTAAAATAAAACAAAAAAAAAAGATTCTATATTTGTTCGTAGAAATTTAACTTACCACAAAGTTTAGCGAAAAAATTAGCATAGTATATTTGTAGGTTCGGCCCGCCTCCAGAATGGAAACCTGGAATGCCCAAACCTGATCCGAAGAGAACAAGGAAATTACCAAGGTGAATGTTTTCAGAATTCGATTATTGACTGTTTTCAGAATCTGACATTTTGCAACAGAAGAAAATTATTGTTTGATTGTATGTCCCTTGCCAGTATGCTGCGTTGTGAAGGGTGGTATCTTAGGGTCACATTTTGAGATGTGTTAATTGCATATCATCAATAAACTATTATATAAGAAGAATCATTATTTGAGGTTCACGACAAAGCCGACCTCGCCCACGCCCCCGCCAACAAAGAGGAGGAAGACTACACCTTCATATATGGCGAACGGTGCGTAATATAATAATATATAGCAAAGGCTAAGGTCCAAGGCACTCTAAGGTCACCTTCTGGTCTTGTGCATAAAAGCTATACTAAGCCATGTATAAACTAATTGCTTCATGACCATCATAAAAACTACATTCGAAATGTTGAGCTACTACGTTCAGGGGCGCATAGTGCGGCGCAGACTTTCCCGCACGTTTTGGCCCTGCGTGCATACTTTCCCGCATGGTGTGGCGTGCGTGCAGACTTTCCCGCAGAGCCGCAGACATTCCCGCAGACTTTGCGGTCGTGCGGAAAAACGCTCTAAGTAACTTATGCTACTATTTTGTTCTCCCAACTGTGCGGCAGACATGCCCGCAGACATACCCGCGAGGCGCAGACTTTCCCGCATACTTACCCGCATACTTTCCCGCAGACACTGAAAACAGTGTTGCCTCGACAATAATCGAGGGAAAAGAGTCTCGAATATGAGAGCCTCGTTCGGCGCGCAAGTTGCGCCCCGCACCATTTCCGCACCTTTTCGGTAACGTTTTTGAAAGCGCTCGCAGGATCTGCCGTAAGCGCAGTTGTTGTACTAATTTTTTTCCACAGGCACATGTCTCGCATGTGTTTTGTGGCCGAGCGGTCTAAGGCGCTGTTTAGAGAAAGTATCTAACACGAGTGTAGGTTCGAATCCAATACGTTACTTTCTTTTCGCAGTTGTTAATTTTCCCGCACCGTTTCCGCACGTTTTCGGCAACGTTTTGGGGGTGTTTCCCGCAACAGTTTGGGGGTGTTTCCCGCACCGAACCGGCAAAATCAAATTCTTTTGCGGGAAACACCCCCCAACTGTTGCCGCGCGCAACTCTTGAGTTTCTTTGTTCCGTTGCCTGGAAAACGCGGGGGTGGATTTTTCACAGCAAAAAGAACGGCTTTTTTCAAGCGGATTTCCCCTCGTTGCGAGGGGCCATACACCAAAGAGTGTAGCAACTACGGTAGTCATCCAAAATATAGAATAATGATCGATACCACAAATACAAAAATCTTTACAATTACAGTACCTTTACAACCAAAGTAATCAAAATACTCCGCAAATAGCGAGAAATTAGAAAAAATAAACTTTATTTCATAATATTTTTTTTCATATTTGATATACAGATATTTGGCGAAGAACTACATCTATAAATATTTACTAATGCGTAAAATGTGTGCATCAAAATGATGAAAGGTTGAAAAAGCGATGGTCACACTGAATCACATTCTCTGACGTGTTACGTAGCTACTGCGGCAAGCTACACGGCGAGCGCGTTGTTGCCGTAGAGAAAATCACCACATAAGAGAATGCAAGTTAACTAACATATACTCTAATATACAAAATAATTTACAAAATAATTAAAATTCGACGAAAAATAAATACGAGTCATAGTTAATCACATTATCTGACGTGTTACGTAGCTACTGCGGCAAGCTACACGGCGAGCGCGTTGTTGCCATAGAGAAAAGCAGCACATAAGGGAATGCAAGTTAACTAACATATACTCTAATATACAAAATAATTTACAAAATAATTAAAACTCGACGAAAAATAAATACGAATCATAGTTAATCACATTATCTGACGTGTTACGTAGCTACTGCGGCAAGCTACACGGCGAGCGCGTTGTTGCCATAGAGAAAATCAGCACATAAGGGAATGCAAGTTAAAGGGATCAGCTCACCTTAAATTGTGTCTGTTTTTTTGTTTCTTTATTTTCTATAAGGAATAATAAAAATTTGGAATACAAAAAGTAGTGTTCAATTTCAATACTCACGAAGATATTGGGTGATAAAGTGGTGGATTGATCGGGCCGAAATGCAAAAAGGGCAATTGTCCTGCCTTGTTTGTATAGGATAATTGCCCTTTTTGCATTTCGGCCCGATCAATCCACCACTTTATCACCCAATATCTTCGTGAGTATTGAAATTGAACACTACTTTTTCTATTCCAAATTTTTATTATCCCTTATAGAAAATAAAGAAACAAAAAAAACAGACACAATTTAAGGTGAGCTGATCCCTTTAACTAACATATACTCTAATATACAAAATAATTTACAAAATAATTAAAATTCGACGAAAAATAAATACGAGTCATAGTTAATCACATTATCTGACGTGTTACGTAGCTACTGCGGCAAGCTACACGGCGAGCGCGTTGTTGCCATAGAGAAAATCAGCACATAAGGGAATGCAAGTTAACTAACATATACTCTAATATACAAAATAATTTACAAAATAATTAAAATTCGACGAAGAATAAATACGAATCCTAGTTAATCACATTATCTGACGTGTTAAGTAGCTACTGCGGCAAGCTACACGGCGAGCGCGTTGTTGCCATAGAGAAAAGCAGCACATAAGGGAATGCAAGTTAACTAACATATACTTTAATATACAAAATAATTTACAAAATAATTAAAATTCGACGAAAAATAAATACGAGTCATAGTTAATCACATTATCTGACGTGTTACGTAGCTACTGCGGCAAGCTACACGGCGAGCGCGTTGTTGCCATAGAGAAAAGCAGCACATAAGAGAATGCAAGTTAACTAACATATACTCTAATATACAAAATAATTAAAATTCGACGAAAAATAAATACGAGTCATAGTTAATCACATTATCTGACGTGTTACGTAACTACTGCGGCAAGCTACACGGCGAGCGCGTTGTTGCCATAGAGAAAAGCAGCACGTAAGAGAATGCAAGTTAACTAACATATACTCTAATATACAAAATAATTAAAATTCGACGTAAACTCATAGTTAATCACATTATCTGACGTGTACGTAGCTACTGCGGCAAGCTACACGGCGAGCGCGTTGTTGCCATAGAGAAAATCAGCACATAAGAGAATGCAAGAACAACATATACTCTAATATACAAATAATTTACAAAATAAAAAATTCGACGAAAAATAAATACGAGTCATAGTTAATCACATTATCTGAGTGTTACTCGCTACTGCGGCAAGCTACACGGCGCGCGCGTTGTTGCATACAGAAAAGCAGCACATAAGGGAATGCAAGTTAACTAACATATACTAAAACAAAAAATTTACAAAATAATTAAAATTCGACGAAGAATAAATGCGAATCATAGTTAATACATTATTGACTCAAGTAGCTGCAAGCTTTGTTGCCATAGAGAAAAGCAGCACTAAGAGATGCAAGTTACTAACATTCTCTAATATACAAAAAATATGAAAATTCGACGAAAAATAAATACGAGTATAGTTAATCACATTATCTGACGTGTTACAGCTACTGCGGCAAGCTACACGGCGAGCGCGTTGTTGCCATAGAGAAAAGCAGCACATAAGAGAATGCAAGTTAACTAACATATACTCTAATATACAAAATAATTAAAATTCGACGAAAAATAAATACGAGTCATAGTTAATCACATTATCTGACGTGTTACGTAGCTACTGCGGCAAGCTACACGGCGAGCGCGTTGTTGCCATAGAGAAAGCAGCACATAGGAGAATGCAAGTTAACTAACATATACTCTAATATACAAAATAATTAAAATTCGACGAAAAATAAATACGAGTCATAGTTAATCACATTATCTGACGTGTTACGTAGCTACTGCGGCAAGCTACACGGCGAGCGCGTTGTTGCCATAGAGAAAAGCAGCACATAAGAGAATGCAAGTTAACTAACATATACTCTAATATACAAAATAATTAAAATTCGACGAAAAATAAATACGAGTCATAGTTAATCACATTATCTGACGTGTTACGTAGCTACTGCGGCAAGCTACACGGCGAGCGCGTTGTTGCCATAGAGAAAAGCAGCACATAAGAGAATGCAAGTTAACTAACATATACTCTAATATACAAAATAATTAAAATTCGACGAAAAATAAATACGAGTCATAGTTAATCACATTATCTGACGTGCTACGTAGCTACTGCGGCAAGCTACACGGCGAGCGCGTTGTTGCCATAGAGAAAAGCAGCACATAAGAGAATGCAAGTTAACTAACATATACTCTAATAAACAAAATAATTAAAATTCGACGAAAAATAAATACGAGTCATAGTTAATCACATTATCTGACGTGCTACGTAGCTACTGCGGCAAGCTACACGGCGAGCGCGTTGTTGCCATAGAGAAAAGCAGCGGAGAATGCAAGTTAACTAACATATACTCTAATATACAAAATAATTAAAATTCGACGAAAAATAAATACGAGTCATAGTTAATCACATTATCTGACGTGCTACGTAGCTACTGCGGCAAGCTACACGGCGAGCGCGTTGTTGCCGTAGAGAAAAGCAGCACATAAGAGAATGCAAGTTAATAACATATACTCTAATAAAAAAAATAATAAAATTCGACGAAAAAAAATACGAGTATAAATCACATTATCTGACGTGCTACGTAGCTACTGCGGCAAGCTACACGGCGAGCGCGTTGTTGCCATAGGGAAAAGCAGCACATAAGAGAATGCAAGTTAACTAACATATACTCTAATAAACAAAATAATAAAATTCGACGAAAAAATAAATACGAGTCACAATCACATTATCTAATGCTACGAAACTACTGCGGCAAGCTACACGGCGAGCGCGTTGTTGCCATAGGGAAAAGCAGCACATAAGAGAATGCAAGTTAACTAACATATACTCTAATAAACAAAATAATTAAAATTCGACGAAAAATAAATACGAGTCATAGTTAATCACATTATCTGACGTGCTACGTAGCTACTGCGGCAAGCTACACGGCGAGCGCGTTGTTGCCATAGGGAAAAGCAGCACATAAGAGAATGCAAGTTAACTAACATATACTCTAATAAACAAAATAATTAAAATTCGACGAAAAATAAATACGAGTCATAGTTAATCACATTATCTGACGTGTACGTAGCTACTGCGGCAAGCTACACGGCGAGCACGTTGTTGCCATAGAGTAAACCAGCACATAAGAGAATGCAAGTTAACTAACAATACTATAATATACAAAATAATTAAAATTCGACGAAAAATAAATACGAGTCATAGTTAATCACATTATCTGACGTATTACTTAACTACTGCGGCAAGCTACACGGCGAGCGCGTTGTTGCCATAGAGAAAAGCAGCACATAAGAGGATGCAAGTTAACTATAACATAACAAACACCAAAAACACATGCTGACCTCATCCCCTCTGTATATCTGTTCCTCTTCCTGTAGAATGATAATCTCTTCTGTGCTATCCCAAATCCCATACACGGATCGACTTATCGTGCGACGCGGAGAACTGGAAATTAGAAATAAAAGATTTCTAGCTTATCAATTGCTCAATACCGTCGTATCGTCTTAGTCATCCTGAAATGAAACCCAAAAAGCCACCAGCGGCTAGACCGCTAGACAACTGCGCAACTCATACCAGAAACAAAAACAATAGCTATGGCGGTGGAGAGAGAGAGAGAGAGAGAGAATGAGAGAGAATGAGAGAGAATGAGAGAGAATGAGAGAGAACGCGCGCATCGAATACAAACTACAAAAGATATTGTTAGAGGTAGCGCTAAATCATTCTTCATTCATTACGACGACTAAGAGCGATATAACAGCTGGTTTTGGAAACATATCTTGTACCCTTAGGCCAGCGGTCATTCTTATTACAAACCAATGAATGACTTTAGACTAGCATAGTTATTTTGAAACACTACATAGATACACAACGATAGCGAGTACGTGATTCAGTTTCAAAAACCAACCTTTATACAGCTTTAAGAAACACAGAAACATCATTAATCAAGACTCACCGTAATCCAGGGTCATTCGGCCATCCTCCAACTGAATATTCACACTATAAGCGTCAATGAAGTCTCCGTTAACGTCTAGTCCTTCCATCGTCATCCTGAAAACGAAATGGGTTAAAAAAAAAAAGAAGAAGTACTGACAAGTGACAAGGTGACTATGCATTCAAACGTAATGCCAGAATTGCTATCAGTGATACAGTACGACTTAGGATAAGAGATCTGAATGTGACGTACCATGCATACCGCAGGTCCGCTTATTGATACTGAACTTGTAGTTTATCCAATTCTTCTCTTTAGCGCTGGCGTAACGAATGATGCCGAAGGACGAACGTCGTTTGACCCCGTAAAAGAATGAACCTGTAACAGTTAAGTCAGTGGTATAGTATAAGTCCGCAGTAAGCTAAGGATCTACACATATAGCTGCGGCTAAAAGGGACATAACAGCTGAATTGTTGAATATGGACAACTGAATTCCTGCGCATATTCGAGTAACTTAACATAAATGAGTGCTAATTTACTCAAATTCAAATTCTAAACGAAAAAAATTACAATAGTCGCCCGAATGTGATCATTCTGTATTCAGTGCCAGTTCATCCACATTAGCAGGACACTACCCAAGTATGCGCACACTCATGGGGTCTCGATGTATGGCAAAAACAGCGCATTTTGCTTCCAAGTATCAAATGTGCATCTCGTGTACGATTTTGCACACACCTTTGAAAGTTAGAAAATGCACCATTGATAATAATAGAGGAGGCGAAAATGCACAGTTTATGCACGTTCGAAAAAAATGGTCCTGTGACTACCGCCGCGGGACCATTTTTTGGCGGTCTGTATATGTTCTCGTGTAGTGCCAATCTACGGTAATTAAAGCCATACTTGGAAGCAAAAATCTGCACATTTTGCCATACATCGAGACCCCATAAAAGAATTGTCTCTCACAACTAGACTCAATTCACATACAAGTAAATGTGAATAAACAAAGTAGCTAAGTAGTGGAAATAAAGAGTCTCCATGAATTGATCGATAAACTTAATACGTACAAAGATGATACAAGATGATAACACTGGTGGCAGTTAAAGCGAAATACTGGCCGGTTTCTGAAACGCATCGAGTGCATCGGCATTCTTCTTATGCAGCTTGTGCGAAGTGGGGTCTAATTGGGGTCTAGTTTTTATTCTAATTTATGTTCATTTGCATAAGCTGCATAAGAATACTGGTGTGCACTATGTGTTTCAAAAACCGGCCGGTATTTCGCTTCAACGAAGAAACTCACCTTAATAATCATATTATTGTAGGGGAGGCCATCGATTAGCCCATTCGTGGGCGTAGTTAAGCACATCAAAGTGAGGAAGACAGCTAATGGTGGAATGCTGGTAGACCCTGTTAACAACAAGAGAATTTAGCATATGTCTAGTTTATTAGCTACCTTGCTAGTTTTTTTTGCTGACTAAGAACAAGAGAGTATACAATCGCATAAAAATAGGGCAACTAACAAAAGTGGTAGGAAACAAGAACATAGTCAATGGCAACGGAATACTAAATAATTGTTGATGGCAGTTCAGTAATCTAACACAGGAGACAAAAACGAGCTACACACTTAGTTACAAGTGACTGAGCTGACCCTCAGCTCACAAATGAGCCTAGCATACCGCTGTCTCACAATTAGAAAAGAGAGAGGAGAGACACTCAAAGAGAGAGAGAGACTCTCTATAGAAAGAGAGAGAGACTCTCTACGGAAAGAGAGAGAGAGAGAGAGGCTCTCTATAGCAAGAGAGGGAGAGGCGCGCTATAGACAGAGAGAGAGAGACTCTCGATTTTGAATGTAAAATCAATAAAAAAATAAGGAAGCGAGAAAAGTTGTGAGTACGAATGGTACGGGTATGGGTATACTGGTATCGATATGGGGTATAGGGGGCGGGGCTCACCCCAAACAGATTTTTCATTCCCAGGAGCAATCGAGCAGAGGCCAGTGGGTGTGATTTCCCCTGAGGCATTATTCCCAAGGTGTGAGTTCCCCTGGGGCTATATTCCCAGCCAGAGTGGGATACTCGGGGACTAGGTGGTGCTATTTGAATTTGAAAAACAAAACAATTAGCTGGAATTAGAGGAAAGAGAGGGGGTGAATTGGTTACAAGTTGCACGAAAAAAGGTGAATGCAATATAAAATGGGGTGGTTACCTACTATTGTAAAGTTACCAGTGCTGACATCTTAGGGTTTCTTTTGGTCATTTACAGACTAATTCGCATTGCACCCCTCATTTACATCAATAAAGTATTGTTGGACACTTCTAGGCCCGTATCATATAAAGATAAATGTGAACCAGGTTGTATCAACCGAATCCGCGGAAGGCGCTGACTACAGATGAGTGGTCAGGGTTGAATTCCACCCATGTGCTTATGTCCTTAAGGAAGGCATTGTATTACACACTATGTGTCATGTAGAACACATCACATCACATATATTCTATGAATAAGGCCTTATAAGACATAAGCACATGGGTGGAATTTAACTCATCTGCAATGCGTATTGAGCGCACAGAGAGGTACTATTCTCCGATTATGGTCCGAGGTAGCAAGAGAAGTCAGTGCGCGGCATGGTCACTCCGGGGGTAGAGGTGCCTCCGGACGAGCCTCCTCCGTAGCAAGATTATGGTCCGAGTTGACGAATTGTTGACGGTATGACGGTATGCTCAGCGGTTCAGCGAAGCTTCAATTGTTTGCTAACCTTTTGACATAATAGTGAAATACAATATTGAAATGAAGACAGTTATGGTTAAAATATAATTACATCATTTCAGGCAATCTCACAATGCTTGGCAACGAAACGTTTGTGGATTTGAATATCACTACTCCGGAACCTTACACGGGACCGCCAACACTCGGCTATAATAGGAGAGGTAAACTTACAGAAAACTCTTGGTTTGATACAGCAAATTCAAATTGTTCGGTCCGGCTCGTTGGATTCTGGAAACTACCGTAAGCAGAACTAACACTAGCGTGTGAGAAGGTTCAGCGATGTGATAGGTGATGGGTTTCGATCCAAAGGAATGTATTAAAGCGAAATGCTAGCCCTTTTGGAAAATTTGCATATGATAAGCAAATCCTATGTATCCTATGCTAATTTTGTACGATCGTCGGTAATCGTACAAAATTAGCATAGGATACATAGGATTTGCTTATCCTATGCAAATTTTCCAAAGAGGCTAGCATTTCGCTTTAATAAAAAATAGTATCACTGAATGTTGCTCGTAAATATTGTCACCTGCTCACTTTAGAATGCACCCTAGCGGCAGTTGGTATTCCCGTCCTACACGCCGAGTCACAGTATGGAGAAGTGAGCGCTTTAATCAAATATATATTTGTGAATACTTATTGTTCACCATCACGACACAATAACCCAAACCACTACAACAACAATTGCTTATTTATGCTATGTTTAGGGGTATCGTTTTGACGGAAAAGGTGTACATGTGTGAGCAATTTTATTCAAGTAAGAAATACTTTTGCTCACTTGTGACTTTCGTTCCAACTTATTTATTTGTACAGGTTGGATCTTGGATGCGTGATGCGCATCCGTTTTCCGAAGTGCAAAGCGGTAAACGTTGGGTGACTGATGGCTACGCCAGTCCAGTACTTTACGAATACGAAACTGAGAGAATGCTAATGAGCAAGAAGCAGAAGATTAAGTGAGTAATTATTGATAGTAATTGATAATTACAATTGACGAGTTGTTTACGGTATGTTTCGGTGACGGGGGAACCGAAGTTTTTCATCAGTGGATTGTTTTGCGATTTTTGAGATGTTTTAGACATAGGGACTTACTGGTACACAACTCACACAAATAAACTTTCGTTAATGTTTTTTATCGCTATGAGTGTCTTATTATATAAAGGAGAAGAGATTACTCTTTTGTTTGTATGAACGAAACGGAATTCTACGTCAGGCGTTTGGTATGAGTAGTCCCTTTTCGCAACCCTTGGCGAAGTCGCCTCAGGCGGCGATAGCCGTCTGGTGTACTGTACATATAATGTGCATATATCCTTCATCCGAGTTCTGAAACTAACTCGTTTCAGATACTACGTTGATTTTCTGGCCTCGGGTACGGGAAGCGTTATTTACAACGGATCGTACTTCTACCATAAACATGGAACGAATCAATTAGTAAAGTTAGTTTTACTTTGTAACTGTTACTACCCACGTCGTACCTCACCTCACAGGTATTATCTCACTGGTATTTAGCCAGCTACTACGGTAGCCAAAGCTCTAAGTCAAAATAGTTAGCTCGACCATCCTATATAGTCAACCCATACTTTGTTCTTATATCATATGGCAGAAATCCTACTTATATAATATTGTACAATTAGATATGATCTCGAAACATCGGACTATAACGAGACTGAGGTGGAAGAACTATCTTATCTGGACTGTGACCGTCTACCAGATCTCACATTTGAGGTAAAGAATACAGACTGACAGAACCTTATGGGATTTCCAAGTATGCTGAAATTCACCGTATTTTGGAACTACACGAGAATATTTTTTTTCATGTTATATATGCAGATTTCGTGCAGAAATACGGTAGAAATCACAGAATCACACCGAATTTTGGGTTACTTGAAAACACCCATAAAGGATCCATGTGGTAAGGCATAGGCTTGTTAGATGTATTAAGTTGTTGGGCTAGGAGCTTAGGCTCTTAAACTTAGTTGTATGTTTAGGCTTACGCTTAAACTAGGCATACTATTTTGTTGTTTCGGTATCCTTTCGGTAACTGCATGTCTATGCTCAAGAGCACAAAATGAAGCACAATTCCCGTAGGACAGATGAGGATGAGAATACAATGTTTCACAAACATCATAAACTCAACTCGATTCCAGATCTGCACTTCTTTAGTCCTTTATTTTCCCCTCTATCGGTCTTTGATATGCCACACAGGAAATGGGTGAACCCATTTGGTGACGGTTCACACTGGGTTTTTTTGTGGGCCCCATTTGGTGACCACTTCGTGACCATGTCGTGACCAAGTTTTATCGGAAACCGTCACCAACTGGTCACAAAATAGACACTAACCGGTCACCAAAATGTCACCGGGTGGTTGTTTTTTTGGTGAAAACCATTTGATGACGGACCAACGACGGTTTTCTGTGGTTTCGCCAATTAGTTCGTTTTCCTGTGCAAGTTATCCCATCGATTTTTAGACCTGCAATGAGACCGACCGGGCACCTTATTTATACAATCGACCGCACAATTACGTGGACTTTGCAGTGGATGAAAATGGACTGTGGTTAATTTACATGAAAAACGATTATGACGGGCTAATGGTCACAAAATATGAACAGGTAATTAGATAATTAGACTTGTGACTTGTGACGGCACGAATTGGTACATACCCCTTTTGTAACTCTTAATTTCTATACGGAGGCTGAATGTGCAGGTACTTGCACCCTTTTAAATTGATCAAAGAAGGTTGCATAGCATCTCCGAATAGGCTATCGAATGCATACACCATTGTAAATGGCCGATCGTACCCCTTTGAACAGATTAGATACCCTTGTGAATTGGTTACCTACCCTTTACACCATTCCTACCCTTAGGACTTCTCCGTGGTCGGAAATACTGTTTGAACTTGAACTATTCATATAGCCTCCTTAAATAGGTTATATATATATATACGAACGTACCCTTCTTGAAATGGTTGGTTACCCTTGTGAATTGGTTACCTACCCTTTACACCATTCCTACCCTTAGGACTTCTCCGTGGTGGGCAATTGGGAGATCGATGGCGTTAACGCTACTGATATAGCCGATGCTTTTGTGATGTGTGGCGTTCTTTACGGCCTACAAAGTGGCACGGACCGAGACACGTTCATCTCATTTGCATACGATCTATACAGGTACATTGGCTTACTGATTTAGTATTTCTATAAATTTGCCATCTGGAACTCGGACCCATGAGAAACGTGTAATAAGCTATTGCCTCTGTATTTTATCGATTTACTTTTTGATTTTTAATTGAACGATTTTGTCTCGATAAAGCGAATGATAAGGATATAATTTATTACGGACAAAGACAATCAAAGAAAGCAATGTAACGTGCAGTTTGTGATACAAAATACACATAGTAAATAAAACATAATAAAGCAGTAATAAAATTAGTCTCAACAAGCTTCTCCTTCGTTGAGACTATAAGTCTCAACAAATGATAAGGATGTTAATTCAGTAAATGTTTAGAAACGAAACAATCCCGGGAAAGGTTCCGTGGTACAATCCATACCGCGGCGTCACAATGCTACACTACAACCCGGTGGACTCTCGGTAATTTTTATTTTTCTATGCTCAAAACGTGGTTTGTGAAGCGTGTATCATATGAAAGTTACTGTCCATTCTGTATTGGAAATGTACTGAAATTTGCAAATGCGGCACTTGTTTCACCAACCACGTGTGGTACCTCTTTGCTATCTATTTTAGACTCTATTTCTTCGATAAGAGGAAACTTCTATCAGTCAACGTGCGAGTGGAGGACGATTCACAAGATTATGACTATTCATAAATAATAATTATTTGATATGATATAATATATGTTCTACTGTATTTTTAAATCTTAGCAGATACTCAACTTCTTGAGATTTCTTGTTCCTTGATTTGAAGCTTTTGTTTTTTAGACTATGTGTATTGTATAACCTTGCTTTTTTTTTGAAAAAAACAATGTACAGAGTGGTGGGTTTAGTAATATGATATAGATTAACTTTTTCTAATGTTGTAATCATCTATTTACAGTCTTTAAAGTAAATTTGCTTTCCATATGTGACGATTTCAAGTTGCCTGCGCTTGACTGACTAAATTCATTGTACTTTCCACCACAGTATTTGATTTGAAGTATAAACTTTTTTTTGCCGATCAGACATCATTTTAAAGTGCATAAAAGTGATGTATTCCATGATTGGATTAATTTATTGTGTGAAAAATGCAGTGGGCGTTGTACACTTTTTACTTCTCTATACAATGTATTATTGAACGATTAAAGACAGTTTCCCATTTTATCTTTGCCTTTTTTCTCATTTGTAAATCGTTGCAGAAGCTGCATATGATCATTCTGCCTAGAATTTATGCGAATTTTTCCTGCTCAATGGTTTTTTCCTACCGTAGGTATGAACAATTCCTTTAGTTGAAGCTCCTATGTAACATTGCTTCACTATTTAAGTGTGATTTTAGGATAGGGGCGCGGGCTAGCATGGTGGCTTGGAACAACTGGGGCTGAACATTTCATTATTATATATAATATATATATATATATATATATATATAATATATATATATATATATATATATATTATATATATATATATACAATATAGAGAATATATTACGTGAGCTTCTGCTTACGCGAAATACCGTTTTTTTTTTAAATTTAGCGCTTTTTTTTCGCTCGAATTTAGCTCGTTTTTCTTCTTCTAATTCATTCTCATTTTCATAAGCTGCATAAGAATACTGATGCACCCGATGCGTTTCAAAAACCGGCCAGTATTTCGCTTTAAAATTAGCTCCAAAGTTCACCATGCACAACGATTAACATGCGTTCGCGATCTTTTTGATTAAGCCGGGACTTGGTCATGAATACGGTCGGCTTTTTCAAATCGTTTGTGCTCATTGTTACGATATGGATATACTCTCTCTCTCTCTCTCCTTCTCTTTGCGCTCTCTTTCTCATACAAATTTCTCTCTTTCACCTCTCTGTATTCTGTATTTCTCTCTCTCTCTCTTTCTCCGTTCTCTTCCTCTTTTCTTTTTCTCTCTCTTTCTCCTTCTCTTTCTCATCCCTTCTCTCTTTCTCCCTCTCTACTTGCTCTCTCTCTCACCCTCTCTACTTGCTCTCTCTCCCCCTCTACTTGCTCTCTCTCTCTCTCTTTTATTCACTCCCGTACGGAGTCCTATTGTATGAATTGTTTAAATGAAGAGAAAAAAAATTGCCACGAAGCAGAACATCCACGTACGTTAGGATTCAGATCCGGAAAGCAACACAAGCCAACTCATACAGGATTTTGTCATTTTATTGGCCTACTCTTAAATTTCTAGCAATTAAAGCGAAATACCGGCCGGTTTTTGAAACGCATCGTGAACAACTGTATTATTACGTATCTATGCTAAGTTACTCGAATTTAGCTCGATTTTTTATTCTAATTTATGTTCATTTGCATAAGCTGCGTAAGAATGCTGGTGTACCCGATGCGGTTCAAAAACCGGCCGGTATTTCGCTTTAAATCTTTTTACTCTTTTACGCTACAAAGCGTGCACCTTTATTCAAAGGGGTTCAAGTTCAAGTTCAAGTTCAAATTCAAAGTTGTTGCTTATCACACGTTCTGCAGAGGTCCTGAGCAGTCGGCGACGTGTTCCAGATTAAAAATTGCTCGACGTCTTCGGGTTAGGTCCAGGAGGGATCACACATGATTCCCTCTCCGGGTGGTGGTTTCAAAGTTGTCACAGGCCGTAATGGTCATGGTTTAGATGCCACTTGGTGGTGTAATAGCGTATACTTAATTCCCGCAATGGCGTCCTCTTGAGATATTTATATTTATGTGCACTAGTTGTATTCACTACGTGTCTTTTGTTGGCTCACCGACACACCGGTACCTTAGGGACCACTACACTAGCCCCTATGCAAAACCTGGACATTAAATCCTTATCCCTGAGAATCGCCTAACATGAGTCTCTAGATTGGTTATTAATTATCCTAATTTGCATAACTGGAAAACTTGTAAACTAGTCTCGTATGGGGTTTACAAGTATGGCTGATTTTCCTTCCAAGTATCGAAAAATTTACCGTATCTTGGCACTACACGAGAATATCTACAGGCAGTTTTTACGACCGATCGCCACGGGACCATTTGTTCAACAAAGAAATGGCTTTGCTGACGTATTTTCCATAGTGCGGATGTGTCAAAATTACGCAAAATACGGTAGATTGGCACACTATTTTACAATTGATGCTTGGAAGGAAAATGCGCGGTTTTTGGGGCATGCTTGGAAACCCCAGTAAAGGACTGCACCCCTTGAGCCTTTAGGCTCCCTAAAAGTTCCCGACACTCACCAAATTCATTCCTCCCTAAGTGGTTCAAAAGATCGTTCATTTTTGTGTTCTACCTCGTTTCGACTTGAAACTTGAAACGCCGTAAAAGGCGCGTTCCAGATATGTTTTATGGTACGTTACCAAGGACGACTGCCCCTACGGACTTTTTCCGTGACTTTTTATCCAAATTTACGTAATGTGAAGGTTTGGGAACGTCTTTAATTTGACCGCAGGCCGACAGACGAATATTCAATTAGCATAATCCGGGAAGTTAGTTTCCCGCGAGTTCTCGTATCTGAAATTAGGGTTTTCTTTTTGCCAACTTGTTGCGCGAGTATTCGTTTAGAAAGTATGGGTATTCCCGAGAATAACGGTTCAGCGCGTACGGGGTAGCGCACCGATGATGATAGGCGCGCGATCGGCGTGCAAAATGTGAAAAAAACACATTAAGCTAGTGACTACTGATTACCCTATGGCGCACTTGTGGCGCCCCTGTCACGCACACTTTAAAGCGTGAACCAGGGTTGCGCCAAATGGATTTGTACACTATTCGCCCACCTAAAAGAGATGTTCCTGTGGCGCAAAGTTTCATCAGCGTACTCCTCGAGGGCCTTTATTGGCGGATGAACGCTATTAATACATTTTTAAAAGTGCAGTGAATTTTTAATATTTTTCATGTATCGTTGTCTCCTCCGGCTAAATAAATAATCGTTTCCGGTGTTTCCCAGAAGGCGTACGTGCAATTTTATAAACAAATGGACCATATGCGTGTCGGGGGGACGGGGGAGCCCCCAAGCTCTCTTTCACTCTCCACTCTCCACCTCCATTTCTGTTTGTTTTAAATTATTATGTTGTTCAATCATATTGATTAGTATCATTGTGATATTGTCATTACGACCTTGTCATGAGCTGTTCACCCGGCTACAGCACATCAAACTTTTCTGACACCTGCGTTATGTAAATTTCTTGTGTTTTGCTCGCAACATACTGACAAACACACATGTTGTGGCTGGAAAACAACCAACAAAAAAATACTAATTGTATAATCTTATATAAAAACATATCACATCAAGTTCGCAATCATGCGTCATACATGTGCGCGACGCATGAGTCGACTACGCAACCTTTGGCCGATTCCGCGCGCAAAAAAAATTACAACGCAGCTGTACGATTAGAAAAAGCTTCACTTTAGCGTTCATTATGTCATGTCTCTCGCCCACGCCTCCCCCGGCTCTCTCCTTCTCTCTCTCCCTCTTTATCTCTGTCTCTCGTATCTCCCTAACCTCGTTCTCTCTCTCTGTCTCTCGTATCTCTCTCTCTCTTTTTCTGTTCCCATCCCCCCGACAACGTTCTTTTCTTATATCCATATATATTCATCTCCCGCAGTCATCTTTTATGCAATTTTCTCCCGGAGCAGATCCCAATCGTTCATTTTGTTAAAGATAAAGATCTAGCAATCCTAGGAATGTAGATTACTCTCGTTTTCTGGATTATGTTTGCTTATGTTCTCTTTTACTATTGTTATTGTTTATGAAGTCCATGAACATGCTAGAACTATGCTCTTTTTAGCAGTGTTTATCATATTGACCATTGATAATCATAACTCTCTTTACTACACGTTTTTCGATCCCTGTTTCTGTATTACAGCAAAAAAAATTAGAATATTGTCCTATGGCGACCGGATGCGCACTACTACCTTTGCCATCAGCCAGGCGCACCCAGGAAAATCACAGTTTCAAATTCGGTTGTCATAGTTTTTTTTTTTGAAACAGTAGATTCACAAAACTTGCCCCTAATACCGTAGTGAATGTCTGTTTCTCCTTCCAGCGTGTACTATCTCACTCATGCACTTCTTGCCCCTAATCTTAGTGAACTTGTGTGAAGCCTTGAAAAAATGTGTGCTCGGAAAATTGTTAGGCTGTTCTATATCCAAATACACCCTACCCTAAAACATGGCTCCGTATTCCGTTAAAGGTAAGACTTTAATTTCTAAACAATTAAAAATTACCTGATTTTCTTACTTTAAATTTTTTTGTGATTTTTTAAAGCGAAATGCCAGCCTCTTTGGAAAATTTGCATATGATAACCAAATCCTATGTATCCTATGCTAATTTTGCGCGATTGCCGTGGACGATCGCGCAAAATTAGCATAGGATACATAGGATTTGCTTATCATATGCAAATTTTCCAAAGGGGCTAGCATTTCGCTTTAAGCATCAAATAAGCAAGGTTTTTCTTTTAAAAATTAAATAATGGGGATAATAAATTGGGCGGAAATTTTGAATCGTTTTTATTGATTCTTTATTAAGCGTTAGAACAAAAACAAACATCTTGCAATTGGAATTATAAAAGAGTTTAAACTAAAAAATCGGTTGACTTCCCTTTAAAGCGGAATCCACATAGCCGCATAGCAGCTGCAACATTAGGTTTAAAAAAAAACGCTGTTGTATAGCTTTAAAGTAAGCGTATTGCGATGACGTACCCAATGTTTAATGTTTTGTTTTACGAAGGCTACGAACACCTCCCACGCTCATATTTATGACAAATGCATATAAAATAGATAAGAAAAGCTAGGCGTGGTCTTAATTTTGATATCAAAAAATATTTCTTTTACTTATTTTTTTGGCTGATATTTTAACCAATGCATTATTAATATTTCTCGGGTAAAATAGTACAATTATTTTTAGTTGAGTCTTTTTGCAATAGTTGCTTTTAACAAAATTTCAAAGCGTTTTTTTTTTTTTGAAAATAAAACTTGTTTCAAAACATCTGACTTATATACACTTTTACGCTCTATTGATTGCAGCTGCTGCGTGGAATTTATAAACTCGTAATTATGTAACATTTACCATTTACGTACGTCATATTCAGTAATAACGCAAATACCCCACCGCATTGATGAAATAAAATAAGTACATAATATAATTTTATGAGCATGGTGTTCTTATTTATAATTAACCATATAACAGAAATAACCACAAAATAAAATGGTCACGAGAGTCTAATTTTACACTTTATCGTATAACATTCCTCGCTTCTCGTATCTCCCGTAAGAACTTCTTGCACGTATTCTTTTTTTATACATTTTTTTTAAATATAAAATTCTCGTGACAATATTCAAGACTTTTGGGAATTTGAAATTATGGTTATAAATATAAATCATTGCTAAACATAAACGTATGACATGTGTCATTTTATTCGTAAACAAAATGTTTCACAAATATTACTTGTCTTCTTGTTATTGCTGGATTTTCGTTTTTAGTCTCACTTTCAATCCTATGTGGACAAATCATATCATAAGGCTCAATTGTAAATTAATTGTTTTTCAAAAATGTTTACGACATGTTAAAGGGACGGGCCCATCAAAATAAACCCATATTTTGCATGCTTTTATAATTTGTATAAAGGGGGTTTATTATAATATATGTACACTAAATTTCGGCTAGACTTTATCCCGCTGAAATTTTTCGGTGTCGATAAACGCATAAGCATACCGTAGAAGACACACAATTGCACCCTTATTTCCTTACCGTGTCTCCCGAGGATACCTCGCTCTGGTTGGGACCCGGGAGACCATCTGTCTATATAGCCATATTCCCCCGGGACACGCGACAAGAAAATAAAGGTGCAATTGTGTGTCTTCTACGGTACACTTATGCGTTTATCGACACCGAAAAATTTCAGCGGGATAAAATCTAGCCGAAATTTAGTGTACATATATTATAATAAACCCCCTTTATACAAATTATAAAAACATGCAAAATATGGGTTTATTTTGATGGGCCCGTCCCTTTAATGAAGATATTTTCAGTCAGATGCAAACTAGAAGTTCTAGAAATTATTTTAAAGTCTTATTAAATAATTTCATTCATTATAAATTATTATTCCAGGAACCTCCTCGTTCACTTTCCCTGAAGGAAATATGTTCAAAGAGGTGAGAACCTTTTTTTTCTTTTGCTCAGGTTTCACTGGGTGGATGATCGACTTCTTGTGTGGTCCAATACGCTTCATGGGTGTTCCAATATCAATAGCTTCGTGGGTGGTCTAACGAAGCCTACCACAATAGAACGACTAGCATAACTGTGTTTCATCACAACTTTCTGTATCTCATTTTGATCCTTTTTCCACGAAGTTTTTGGGTTTTGTATTAACCTTCGTGTGTGGTCGAAAATCAACGAAAACGAAAATCAATACATTCATATGCGGGCATAGCAGATCATACGGCGGTCTTTGTTTTTTATATAATCAATAGACTATTCTTATAAACGCACTCCCTTATAGGTTGATGCTTGTCAACCTTTCATCATATTGATGCACACATTTTATGTGTTAATAAATATTTAAAATATTTAGGTTCGCAAGGTGACATGCGTGGGTGCCGGCCACGTGGGTGGTCCAAATTTGCATAGCTCTTATTATAAACCCACTCCTTATAGGTTCGCAAGGTGACATGTGTGGGTGCCGGCTACGTGGGTGGTCCAAATTGGCACAGCTCTTATTATTAACCCATATCCTTATAGGTTCGCAAGGTGACATGTGTGGGTGCCGGCTACGTGGGTGGTCCAACGTGTGCCATGATCGCCCACCAGTGCCCCGACATCCAGGTGACCGTGGTGGACATGAACAAGGAGAAGATTGCAGAATGGAACTCGGACCATCTCCCTATCTATGAGGTTTTACTTATTTATATTTATTTCATTAATTCACTATCTCTTGTCGATTTTGTAACTTTAAAGCTATGTGACATGTGATTTTGAATGTATGCTGGAAAACTGCATTTCTATGTATTGCACGTAAATTATGTTCAAATTTGTGCCGACTTATTTGGCATATAAAGCATGCTAAACACATGGGAATTTGCATATAATTGAAGGGAAACCACGTGCTATACTGCTTTAAATTTCGAATTTCTAGCCCGGACTCGAGGAGATTGTGCTCGCTTGCCGTGGCAAGAATATGTTCTTCTCCTCGGATATCCCGACTGCAATTAGGGAAGCCGATCTGATTTTCATCTCTGTCAACACACCGACAAAGATGTACGGAAGAGGAAAGGTGGGTGACGGTAATTATCTAATACACACATACAAACACACACACAAACACACACACACACACACACACACACACACACACACACAACACACACACACACACACACACCACACACACCTACTTTCCAGAGCTACTAGTAACAAATGTCTTACACTATACTAACTAGCATAACCAGATGCAAGCAGAGTGAAGCTTTAGAGATGTGAGGCTGATACGTGGCCATACTTCTAAAACGAGTTGGAAGTCAATCCTATGCGAATCTGCGGAAAATCATTGTTTCTTTCGAACTATCCACAAGTAGCAGTTCCCAGGAGTCCAAAAGTTTCAGCGCTTGCCTACCGTATGTCTGCCGCTTACGGAAACGAGCCATGAGGAGTACACCGTTATTTTCTTTCCAGGGTATGGCACCAGACCTGAAATACGTCGAGTCTGTGGCTCGCACCATTGCGCAGCACGCGGGCGGTCCCAAGATTGTCGTGGAGAAGTCGACCGTACCAGTGAAAGCCGCACAAAGTATCTCGACCATCCTACGCGAGGCGCAGAAGCATAACAAGGACCTTGCATTCCAGGTATTTTACCAACTTCATATTAATTGTTTACCATGCAACCTATAAAACTTTCGTTCTGTAAGGTAACCTTCTCTCTTTCCTGCTGATTGCTTGGCTAATACTACCGTTGACACTGAGTAACGACAAAAAAAATTATTTGATATCGAACTAGTATCGAGCTGTGTAACGAAACCGAATATAGCAATTCGAAGAAAGCTAATGGATGCGTGATAAATACCATTCTTTCTACAGTACTGTAGCGTAGGTATAGAACGGAAACAAGTTCTTTATTATAAATCTACTATTCGTCACAGGTTCTCTCCAATCCGGAATTCCTTGCCGAGGGTACCGCCATGAGAGATTTGGCCAATCCGGACCGTGTGCTCATTGGAGGCGGTAAGTGGTTTGTTACCCTTGGCTTTGGGGTGGTGGTATTTGAATGGTGAAAATACCCAGTTAGGTTCCTGGAATTTGAGGAACCGTGGGAATTTATGGGAGTTAAAGCGAAATACCTTCCGGTTTTTGAAACGTCGTGGACAACTGCATTCTTATGTATTTATGCGGAGTGGGGTCTAATTGGGGTCTATTTTTTATGCTAAATTCTGCTCATTTGCATATGACACATTAGAATGTTGGTGTACTCGATGCGTTTCAAAAAGCGGCCGGTATTTCGCTTTAAGTGAAAGAAGCTCATGCCGAATCTAGAGCATGTCACGGTCCGTAGAAGCGCTAATTCTGCGAGATCACAAGCACTTCAACCGAGATCAACTAGAATGATCCGACTTGGGTATCCATGGGCAACAATTAAGGGTGCGTTCGGGACTTCGGGATGAATTTTCCGAAAGGTTTTCATGCAAATTCATCGTTCGGGATGGATACTTTGGAAACGTTCTCATGCTAGGAGAAAGCAAAAAATACAGTATGAATTAGCATACAAACCATGCTAATTTGTACTTTTCCACGCACCCTAAAAGTATGGTACCAAGGAAGCAGATAGTTAATTATAGAATTTAAGCCCCTAGTACTAATAAAGACAAGTGTTTTCTAATTTAGACCCTTCACCCGAAGGCCAGGAGGCAGTTGGTAGACTGGTCGAGGTCTATCAGAGATGGGTGGACAAGAGCCGCGTGATCACCACAAACACGTGGAGCTCAGAGTTGAGCAAGCTGGTAAGGGTTGAGCTGCTCTCTCTCTCTCTCTCTCTTCTCTATCTCTGCTTTCTCACTCTCTTCTCTATCTCTGTCTCTCTCTTACAACTCTCTCTCACCACAAACACGTGGAGCTCAGAGTTGAGCAAGCTGGTAAGGGTTGAGCTGCTTACTCTCTCTCTCGCTCTCTGCTTTCTTTCTCATCCTTCTCTCTCTCTCTCCTACAACTCTCTCTCTCTTACAACTTTCTCTAGAACGTGATATGAAAATATACTTTTTCTCTTCAGGCCGCCAACGCCTTCCTTGCCCAAAGGATCTCGTCGATCAACGCTATTTCTGCAGTATGTGAAGCGACTGGAGCCGATGTTAACGAGGTTCATATTTTATGCCTCTATCTACTACGCTGGTCCTTTAAAGCACTATTCTACATACTTTGGATAATTTGCATAGGATACGCCTCTTCTGTGTATCCTCTGTAAATTTGGTGCCGGAAGCTTCGGACGGGCACCAAAAATTTGCATAGGATACATAGGAAATGCGTATCATATGCAAATTTCCCAAAGGAGGTACAATACTGCTTTAATTTTTAATACAACTCAGTCGGAATCCGTCGCATTTCACAAATTTCCTTTTAACTCATTCTAATTAGCCAATAATTGCTTGTTTCAGGTGGCCAATGCTATCGGACTGGACTCCAGAATTGGGTCAAAATTCTTGCAGGCATCTGTCGGTGAGTGTGTACAACTCCTTTCGTATCCTTATGACAATTCTTATAACAACTCATAACTTACGGTAAGGGTTACGGTAACTTACGGCACGGGTTACGGTAAGAAAGACAATTAATAATAAACTGTATAAGAAGGTTGTGAATCTTCACAACGCTACAAGTGCACATAACGTTCTCTTCTCTATCTATGCCCTCTCTGTATCTCTCGTCTGACAGTTATTTAGCTCTCGCATGGTACTTTTAAATTACAAAAACCACGGTAACGATAACCACTTGTTTAGCGGCAGTTGCTCTAGGAGTTGCTTGTTGGCTGCTAACACATCTTGATGTACGTTAGCAAATAAGTTCAAGGCACTTATTAGAATATTTTAGGCTTTGGTGGCAGTTGCTTCCAGAAGGACGTTCTCTCCCTTGTTTATCTCTGTGAATCACTGAACCTCGACAAGGTTGCCGACTATTGGAAATCGGTAAGGTCGCTACTAGAAACCTCATAATTGGTTGGCGGGCAAGTCCGCACATGTACCGCACAGAATGCGCGACCCAAATCGCTCAGTCTGCGCGCCAAGAGTGCGCAACTAAGGAAACACGAGAATTTTGTGTGTGCACCGCGCCCTTCGCGAACCAGCGGCTCGCCAATTTTTTGTCACTTGCGAAATTCACAGGAAAGATTGAGAAAGATTTTCGTTTACTATCCTTTATATCTCCAGGTCGTGGATCTCAACAACTGGCAGCGCCGTCGGTTCGCTGATAAAATTGTCGGAGAGCTGTTCAACACGGTCGCCGACAAGAAGATTGCAATGCTCGGATTCTCATTCAAGAAGAACACCGGTGACACGAGGTGGGCTACTATGCGTGGGCTGGAATGTTTCCAATCTGAGGACTTTGAATTTTGCGCGTTGTACTTTCGCAGTAGGCCCGGGAAACACTATCGATGACACTCAATAAGCTCATAATTAGCTTAGCTCTGTAGTCAAGAGTCAAGAAACAACTAGCCACGAGTGAGCTGAGAAACATTTTCTCATCAAAGTTAATTTCCGAGACCAAAGTACGTCCTTCGCAACCGCGCGCGGTGAATAATTTGAGTTCCTTCAGAGAATCGTCAGCCATTTACGTGGCCAAGTATCTAATCGAGGAGTGCGCCCACCTTTCCTTTTACGATCCAAAGGTGTCGGAAGCACAGATTCGGCACGAGCTCGCTCTTGTAACTTCCAAGGAAGCTGGTCAGTTTTTCAGCTTTACGGCGATCATATGGCACAGAATGTGCGTGCTGCCAGAGTGTGGCACTCTTTTGGCGTATTTTTGGCATAAGCGCTATTTCAGTGATAGTTGAGATCAGTTGACACATGCGCCAAAGCCACAAGCAATTATTTAAAAGAACACTTTCAGTCGAACGTTACGTCACAATCCACAACAATGCGTATGATGCATGCGTTGGAGCACATGCGATCGTCGTGCTCACCGAGTGGGACGAATTCAAGGTAATTAGTGGATGATTATTTAGTTGCTCAGGATAATTATTCAAACGCGCCAGACCACAGTTATGTCGTCAGATTGTCGAAGCTAACGTCAACTCTACCTCAACTCCTCCATATAGGGGTGGTGCGCCGCGAAAATCTGGCGCGAAAAGGTCGCGCTGCTGCGAACCATCAAATATCTTGTGATGCAATTATTATTAAAGTTTCACGTTGTGAATCATCGGCCTATAACCTCTAAGTCTCCATAATTTCTGCGTTTCACATCTATTTTCGCATTATTACGCATTAAAATTTGTACACAAATTTTCATACATTTAGGAACTCGACTATGAGAAGATCTACCACACTATGCAGCACCCGGCATCTGTTTTTGACGGACGTCTGATACTCGATAAGCAAGCGGTAAGTATCTTTTACCCGATTCGGATTTCAAAGGGACAAGAAAGAGAATGAGAATGAAAAAGAGGTAGAGCCAGAGACAGAGACAGAGACAGAGACAGAGAAAGAGAGACTGGGGCACTTAGAGAGGGAGAGAGAGAAACGGTTGTCATTTGAGTGAATCATACTTTTACAGATACGCGACATTGGCTTCCGTGTGTTCGCCATTGGTTCTTCACCCGAACAGGCCTATAATATGTTCGGACATGCCGGCTGTGGATCGGGCGGTGACCGTTCACCCTAGGAACATTGTTGAATTTTAGTTTTATTAAAGCGGTATGGCACATGGTTTTGAAGCGAATGCTGACGTGTAGCACATGTAAATTCTGTTCCACGTTGTGCCCTTTCGGCTCACAGAAATTGCACATAATACAGCTGTCTACGTTACATACCGCTTTACGTGTAATTTAATTTATCTAGTGCCACATAGGCACAAAATTTCACCTTTGAATATTTGAATGCGTCGTGCATTAATACATAATATTTATACAGTATGTTTATTGATTTATTCGGAAATTCGCATGTTTATGTACCATAGTTTTATAGAGAATGTTTTTTTGATAATTTATTTATAAGTGAACACTTATTTATGCACAAATTTTATACACGTTTATAGTTTCCGTTTTCCACCCCATATTTTATTAATTATAAGACTTTTACATTATTATAATATTTATAATGGACATATCTTATTAGTGGTATGGTTAGATTCATATCCAAGACGGACACATAGTGCGCAGGATGTTCGCGTAGTGATTGCCGCACAAGCGCCGCTGTCTCCCAACAATTCATATATTTTCCTTCAACCTTCCCCTTTATTGTGAGTTTGTATGAGTGAATTTTTAACTTATTGATTGAACCTAATGTATTGTGATAAAGTTGTGCCTTTCGTTTGTATGCACTTTTTTTTGTTGCCTGATAATGATAAAAAGTTTTTTTTTTAAATTTGTGGCAGCGAAAAACTAATTGTTCTGGTGAATATACTGATAAACATATGTATTTTATTTAATAGAGTAGCTTCTCTCAAACCTAAAAGAGATTTCAGCTCCATGAGTATCGAAATAAATTTATAAATATTGACTGCGCAGCGACGGCGCGTAAATGGCAAATACGTTGCGAGAAGACGCGGAAAACGTACAGAGAGCGCCGCACGGCACATACTGTTTGGCATAAAACGTATTCATGCGACCAACAAATAGCACAGCCGAGTCTACAAAATTGACCCCTAGCAAACCTAGTGTAACAAAATCAGTAAAGTGAGCTGGGAGGGATACCACGGTACTGTAGACCAAAACGAGCTTCCGTTGCGGGGAATCGAACCCCGGCCTTGTGGGTGAGAGCCACAAATCCTAACCACTAGACCACAACGGATGCCTCTCCTCACTTATCGACCAAAAGAAGAACTGACATGACAACGTAGACAAATCGTAATTCGTCAAAATGTGTTTGGAGGGTCCGTGATGACACTCGTCGACGTGCATCTAATTTCAGGAAAAGAATTGCACATCCAAAAATGTTTTTGGATGGCACGTGATGAGATTCGTCAACGAGAAGAGCATCGAACTTAAGGAAAACAATTGCACCGTCCGGGAATCGAACCCGGGCCGCCCGCGTGGCAGGCGAGCATTCTACCACTGAACCAACGGTGCTACGTTTCGAACGGTGAACTAACCGCTGGCATGCTGTAGATGAACCTGTTTGCATAAAACTAGTTACAGCTTGCAGCTAACAAAAGAAACCATGCGGAAAGTAAAGCCTAAAAAGTTAACCCAAGCAAACCTAAAGTAGGGCAAAACAAAAAGGTGCACTGCAGAGTGGTATACTATTACGGTTTCCTAGACCAAAAACAACTTCCGTTGCGGGGAATCGAAACCCGGCCTTGTGGGTGAGAGCCCCAAATCCTAACCACTAGACAACAACGGATTTACAATTGACTCTGCTCACTGGCAGGTGGTGTTGCTTATCGAGAAAAACTGAAAAGGTAGGCGGACCGTAATTCGACAAAAATGTTTTTGGATGGCACGTGATGAGATTCGTCAACGAGAAGAGCATCGAACTTCAGGAAAAGAATTGCACCGTCCGGGAATCGAACCCGGGCCGCCCGCGTGGCAGGCGAGCATTCTACCACTGAACCAACGGTGCTACGTTTCGAACGGTATACTAACCGCTTGTATGCTGTAGATGAACCGCATAAAACTAGTTACAGCTTGCAGTTAACAAAAGAAACCCTGCGCAAAGTAAAGCATAAAAAATGATCCCACGCAAACATAAAGTAGGGCAAAACAAAAAGGTGCGCTGCAGAGTGGTATATTACGGTTTACTAGACCAAAAACTACTTCCGTTGCGGGGAATCGAACCCCGGCCTTGTGGGTGAGAGCCACAAATCCTAACCACTAGACCACAACGGATGTACACTTGACTCTGCTCACTGGCAGGTGGTGAGTGCTTATCGAGAAAAACTGAAAAAGTAGGCGACCGTAATTCGACAAAAATGTTTTTGGATGGCACGTGATGAGATTCGTCAACGAGAAGAGCATCGAACTTAAGGAAAACAATTGCACCGTCCGGGAATCGAACCCGGGCCGCCCGCGTGGCAGGCGAGCATTCTACCACTGAACCAACGGTGCTACGTTTCGAACGGTGAACTAACCGCTGGCATGCTGTAGATGAACCTGTTTGCATAAAACTAGTTACAGCTTGCAGCTAACAAAAGAAACCATGCGGAAAGTAAAGCCTAAAAAGTTAACCCAAGCAAACCTAAAGTAGGGCAAAACAAAAAGGTGCACTGCAGAGTGGTATACTATTACGGTTTCCTAGACCAAAAACAACTTCCGTTGCGGGGAATCGAACCCCGGCCTTGTGGGTGAGAGCCACAAATCCTAACCACTAGACCACAACGGATGTACAATTGACTCTGCTCACTGGCAGGTGGTGTTGCTTATCGAGAAAAACTGAAAAGGTAGGCGGACCGTAATTCGACAAAAATGTTTTTGGATGGCACGTGATGAGATTCGTCAACGAGAAGAGCATCGAACTTCAGGAAAAGAATTGCACCGTCCGGGAATCGAACCCGGGACGCCCGCGTGGCAGGCGAGCATTCTACCACTGAACCAACGGTGCTACGTTTTGAACAATATACTAACCGTTGGCAAGCTGTAGATGCTTTGCATAAAACTAGTTACAGCTTGCTGCAAACAAAAGAAACCTTGCGCAAAGATAGCCATAGTAAAGCCTAAAAATTGGCCCAAGCAAACCTAGCGTAAGCAAAATAAGGGACGTGTGCTGAACGGTAGGGAAATCGCGGTTTCTTAGGCCAAAAACAACTTCCGTTGCGGGGAATCGAACCCCGGCCTTGTGGGTGAGAGCCACAAATCCTAACCACTAGACCACAACGGAACTGCGCTTGCTTCTCCTCACTGGTAGGTGGTGAGTGCTTATCGAGAAGAACTGAAAACGTAGGCGGTACATAATTGGAGAAAAATGTTTTTTGGTTGGCACGTGATGAGATTCGTCAACGAGAAGAGCATCGAACTTCAGGAAAAGAATTGCACCGTCCGGGAATCGAACCCGGGCCGCCCGCGTGGCAGGCGAGCATTCTACCACTGAACCAACGGTGCTACGTCTTCAACGATATACTAACCGTTGGCAAGCTGTAGATGCTTTGCATAAAACTAGTTACAGCTTGCTGCAAACAAAAGAAACCTTGCGCAAAGATAGCCATAGTAAAGCCTAAAAATTGGCCCAAGCAAACCTAGCGTAAGCAAAATAAGGGACGTGTGCTGAACGGTAGGGATAGCACGGTTTCCTACGCCAAAAACAACTTCCGTTGCGGGGAATCGAACCCCGGCCTTGTGGGTGAGAGCCACAAATCCTAACCACTAGACCACAACGGATGTATTGCTCCTCCTCAATAGTATCAAACAAGGAAAGAACTGGCATCTTCGCCACAGTCTACTACGCTGTGCGACAAAGCAAAACTTTTTTTATCCAACCAATAAAAATAACTGATTCGGTTCATAGAACCCCCGGTCTTCCGGTAAACAACAACGATTTCAACAATTTTATGAGTCAAAATAAAAAATATATAAATAAACTCAAACATGAAAGAAAATAATGGAAAAAAAAAAACTAATTTGAGCAGACTGGGCTAAAAAGAAACAGCTTTAAAACAATATGAAAAAAGTGGAGGGTAGAACAAAGTGACGTGTTATAACTCATATCACAAAAACCAGGTTACTTGATCACACACCTTACATCTAATTCTAAACCATGAGAGCAGTTATTGAAGCCCGATAAAAATCAGCCGCTACGGATACACCATTAGTACTACCACTTCCCACTATGCCTCACGGTTCACGACAACTAAACTACACCCATTAACATCCCAGACATCTATCTAATTATTACTAACCCAACACAACTACGTATAGAACCTGAACATACAACAATACAACTTGTCAATAAACATATGCCAAGCTATGTAACCCTCACAATTTACCACTGCAAATTGGTCGCTATATTAGTTTCAACCGCTCGGTATTGGGTATGTAATCTACTTTTCCAGTTCGGATTCACGGCGCTCCATTCAGAGATCGTATCCAATGTTTGTACGTCGGCTAACGGAATCGATGAATATATAGATTCGACCTTTTTCAAAATCTCATCACGCTCCTGTACTGTCTCCGCTCGAATCTGACCACCGCCGTTTGCACAACCTAAAAGAGGAATTTAATTCGAACTCAACAACTTACGGAGAAGCCTAGGCCACACAGCAGTGTATGTAACAATAAAACATCTAAACAACCATACATTAATACAGTACAGTACACGCCACACATAGTAGTCTCGTGTCAAAATCATCATTGTCTGCCACACATAGTAGTCTCGTGTCAAACTAGATGAACAGTATATTTCTTCAGTGTGACTGTGAAACTCATCAGTGTGCGCCATTCCGTTACCGCCGTGAGCGGATCTTAGATCATAGATCTTACGCATAGTCATAATTTCCTATCAATATCTTGAAATTGAATAAAAATAGCAGTCTACTCTACCTGAAGGACAAGCCCAAACATCCACATAGTCATAGTCGCACTTGTTCGTCTTCAGCTTTCGCACAACATTTTGAATATTCCGAAAACCATAAACACGTGCGATCTTCACGCAGCGTTCTCCTGTGGAAAGCTGCACCACTTCCACGTTCTTTTGCCTGAAACAAAATTACTCAGTTAACTCTCTTAAAGCGACATAACAGCCGGTTAGACGGGTTAGAATTGTAGTTTGGAAACCTGCATTCTGAATTCCCATATGTTGTATGCAAATGGAAGTAATTAGAAAAAAGATCTCGCTAATATTTGCATACACTACAGGAGGAAAGCAGCGCCAAAGTATGTTTTGCTTTAACTTGCTTACGGTAATTACCCATAAGTTTTACCCCAAATACATCAAATACGCAACTCCTTACACGAGGAAAGCAGCGCCAAAGTATGTTTTGCTTTAACTTGCTTCACGGTACGGTAATTACCCAAAGTTTTACCCCAAATACATCAAATACGCAACTCCCTACACGAGGAAAGCAGCGCCAAAGTATGTTTTGCTTTAACTTGCTTCACGGTACGGTAATTACCCATAAGTTTTACCCCAAATACATCAAATACGCAACTCCCTACACGAGGAAAGCAGCGCCAAAGTATGTTTTGCTTTAACTTGCTTCACGGTACGGTAATTACTCATAAGTTTTACCCCAAATACATCAAATACACAACTCCCTAGCTTTGTAGAATCATCCGTTGTTTTTTTTTGAATTTTGCAATGTTTCACGAAAATAATATGTGCACAAAGATTACATTCACTTTGTTAAAGGGAATATGTATGCCCTTTTTGAAGTTAAGCTGTATTAATAGAATGTGTGTTCCTCATTAAGGAAACAACAACAAAAATTGTTAAAAGTTTCCCATTTAAAAGAAAATGATTTTCAAAGTTCATCTTTTCCATAGTAAACGCGTTTACTGATACCCTGGCTTACACGGCATGTCTGATGTGAGAAAAAACAATTTTGCATATGTGTGCAAACATCGGCATATAGCATGTAGTAAACAGCGACATATTTGCATGCAAATGAGAATATTCGAATTTACATATTCAGTCGCCTACTTAAATTCATGTCTGGTGTGGAAACTCTAGTTTCGCAGTTGTTTTGCTCATTTTGAGTGCCTACATATTCCCTTTAAGTTCTTAGCCGCGCCAAGTCAAACTTATAATTCGAACTGCTAAATACCGTGACAGTAAAAATGACTCTGGTAATCAATTACCAATCGTAGGATATTTTTCTGAATCTACAGCGGAATATTCAGTATCATTTACTTAAAATCTATAGTAGACTTTAACACACGATGAGACCCAACCCGGGTAAAACCCTCGTATGCGATTGGATCGAAACGGGGTACCTTATTCGCATGGTCATTGCTTACTTCTTCATTCGTTTCTACATTTCACTTTCAACATTACTACGTAATTCATTATCTATAGGAACACAATGAAAGAACAAACTCACGGTTTCGACGTCGACACTTCACACTCCGGATGAGCAGCGATGTACTTTTGGGCGATGTACTCCGCGTATCCACCAGAAGTGCCTCCGGAGCCGCCAATAAGATTCCCTAAAGGACGAAATAAAAGATTCGCACGCACGGTAATTCAGACTTATCCTCCATTCGGCAATTCTATCTTATATGCATAGTCATTAAATCGTCGATTAACGTGACAACAACAAATATACATCACTCTATAACCATACACCAAGCGCGCACTGAAAATCCAGGCGTATCAATAAATCAACGTATATATAAGTTACATTCAAGTTACATCAACGCACCAGTGCACACATGCCTTGGGAATGATTACATGGAAACAAGGCAATTAGGCAATTCATTCTCTCTCAATAATCTGGTCCTTCAATTAACGGAACTGAACTTAATTACCCAAATAACCTTTGGCAAAATCCGATGTCCATCCGTTCATGTCATCTTTAAACGTCCCTACACCATGCACTACAAACGAGTCCAGTTGCGCATCAAGCTCGGCTGCAATGAAACAAAATTGATGTGACCTAATATCAACAGTCGTCACATATAACCAACGAACGAGTTAATTCATAATTCTCAACTTGTCCAAAAGACAACAATAGTTGCTTTGGCAGCAAATAACACTTCAAAATGGAGCAATGGAGCGGCGCAAATGCTCTTTGCATGTACTTACGTTCCTTGCCTACAGAAGTCAAGGAAATTCCAGTTTCT
The DNA here is from genome assembly GCA_036852015.1 of Pelodera strongyloides. Taxonomy (NCBI): domain Eukaryota; kingdom Metazoa; phylum Nematoda; class Chromadorea; order Rhabditida; family Rhabditidae; genus Pelodera; species Pelodera strongyloides. The sequence continues at coordinate 37,497 of JAANDG010000286.1, forward strand.
GGTTTCTTTACAACGCAATCGACACAAATTTTATAGAAACTATCAAAATTACCTGTGCTAATCACACAGTCAACCTCACGGGTATCGCTCGTTTCCGGTACTAGGAAATCGGGTCGCGAAGCCTCTAACTTCTTGTCAAAACAGGGCATTACCTAAAGCAAATGCTTATTTTTTCCTTTCTTACTACAATGTAGTATTTAAATACATTCTTTTAATCAGTGTCGCGCGTGTAAACTGCTACTAGATGTAGCTACTAGACTACAAAAAAAAACAAATATGTTCAACAACAACAACAACAACAACAGGCACACCACAATCTTACTGACACGCATACTTGCTGACCTAAGCCTAAGCCTAGCGCCACGTTATCCTTCACTATCACAAATAAAACCGGGAACTGGATCAAAATTCAATAAATAATAATTTCTAAGAAACCAACCGTTGCATGATAGACTTCAGCTGGTGAATTGCCATGATGTTTGGAGATCAAATCCTTCACGATTGCCCCCATTATGGCCTGAAAAGTAGAATTTAAAAAAAAAAACTGAAAACAAAATCCAGGTTCAATTCCAAAGATTAACGTTTTGATCCGAAGGACGTTCCTCAACACAAGCACTCATATTTGTTGAGAAATGTTCACATTATTTTCGAAAATTCCTTCAATGTTTTAACAACATCATAGACTTCAATAAATTCAAACAAGTCTATTAGTTTAATAAGGCTGCATACCTGAGACTTCTCATTTATGGTGAGGAATTTTTAGCAAAATGTTTCACGCAATTAATATACACCCCAAAACACAACAAAGCAAGTTACAGCTTTTCACCACACAACACAGCCTTAAGTAATTTACAAAATGTTAAAAAACGCTATGCTCCAGTCCTCCAGTGACATTAAATGATTTAAACCTTACCTGAGGTGATCGAACCTTGCTCAACAGTGGGACTAGCAACCTCCCATGACTCTTCTCAGCATAACACACAAAGCCAGGGCAACCAGCATTTAGCAGAGGAGCTGAACTGAAAGGCAAAGGGATGATTCATCAAATAAAGATAGGATATACCATATCCATATCATATCTTACAAAAAAAGGATTTTAATTTAAGGGCATTAGAAACAAACGGAAACGATACAGCGGCGGTAACCTTGTTTACTATACTTTAGAAGAATTGAAGAATACAATCAGGCAAGCTCAACAAAAGCATATCACAAGCGTATATTAATTTCGAATTGCTTCCGGAAGTGGTCACAACCAATCCGGAGGTGGTTCGTGCGTGTTTTCACGCACCAACCTGTACCCCTGCCCTGCAGCGACAGGAGCTTTGTTTACTATACTTTAGAAGTTGATGATCAGGCCAGCTCAACATAAGCTTATCGTTATATCATTCTATTTTACTTGCCTTAAATACAGGAGCTGACCTGCTGAACCTATCAATACTAAGATACTAGTGCCACCAGGAACTCAGAAATCAGGCCTCATTCTCCCTCACAGACAAGACAATACAATACCTTGATGAAAACCAAAGATAAAAAAATACCTCGCATGTGGCTGTTGTACATGTTCCTCAAACTCGGCCCACGCCTCTTCCAATGCAAACAGCCGAGCATACGACGAGTCAAGTACGTAAGTCGATCCCTAAAGACTCACTGTCAACGTAGCAGACTAGCCTCAGAAAAGCCAGGAACCCCAAAGAAGGAGCAACGGAGTCTTCGGGCCATACCGACAAAAGAAATCGACATAACCACAACCAAATCACTACGAGACACATTTACATTCGATTACAAAAATTCCAGATCGATCAAACGCTTTATTTGAAATTTCACTTGCCTTCGAAAAGAAGTATCGTGCAATCAGCTGTGCTGCTTCCGAAGCAGAAATGCCACGCTTGGCCGCAATCGAACACACCGATTGTGGACAAACGGTGACAACAGATAGTAGGGCCTAAATAAAGAAAGAATTGCTCGTCATACTGCATTTTTACCTTTTTATACGTTAAAGTCCATTATTCAGTATTAATATGCTAAGAACCTACAAACAAGATCAAGTCATAATGTTGCAGTTGGAATCAGTAATCAGTTGAATTATTTAACAATAAAGATGCATGTTTCATTTAATCGCTAAAAACAACATAGAAGAAGAGAGTTGATAAATAGTAGCCGCTGTACTTCTAATTAAGAAACTGAAAGAATTTTCGACCCAGTGGATCGACAAAATCCCTACAATTTGAAATAAGAATAAATTACCTGCGCTAGTCCGTCCAACAACTTGCCAATTGATTGTTCTTCTACAAGTACAGTCTCTGCACTCGTGATGCAGCCATTGCATGCCAAGCAGTCATTCAGAGAGACTTTTATCGTCTACAAATTATTACATTAAAATTGTACCCACTCTCATTATACACAATTATACATAGACATCAGAGACTCTTTCACCAGGGAAATCACGTAAGTCAGTGACGAGTGACTGCGCAAAAACGCAAAAATACACTTATTGTACTGTAATAGTATTATAGTATAATACAATCGCCTCAAACTAATGTGATTGTATATAGTATAATACAATCGGTATGTCTATTATATGTGAGCATAATAATTGAAGATAGATGTCTCTAGCATAAATATATTGCAAGACACCAAAAGGACCTACAAAAAAAAACATGATGACAATGACTAGATGACTACCTTCTTTGGTACCGAATTAGAAGTTCCAGTATCACTGTCCTTTGTTCTTCTTTTAATACTCACAAGCGATTCTTCAACAGTTCGCGTATTCTTCTCCAACGGTATAATGCAGTTCTAAACAGAAAATTGAAATTTTGCACGAACCCAAATGGAGGGTGACTAATGGAACTATCAAAGTTAATTACACCAAATATAAGAGTTAAATTATTAAACAAACTGAGATTAATTCAAATGAAATAAAAAATTACCTGTGCAGGAGCAATGAAGTCACTAACATTCGTCAAACGCACCGCTCCACTGAAGCCTCCTTCGTCATCCATTATTCTGAAAATGTAAATATATAATTTCTTTCCTAAGTGAATCACCTATCGCCAAGCATAGGGTAAACACAAATACGTAAACAGGGGCGCTCGCATTTCACTTACACTATACGAATTACGAAACCCCAACTTAACAATAGTATACACTAGCTAGGCTAGGTTGAATATAGGGTAGCGGTAGGATATAAACTGGCTAGGCGGCTAGGCCACTGAATGAGAAAAACGAGAAATAAATAAGGTATAATCAAAGGCAATGAAAGCCTGATGAGTCTGGCAAATTCAACTCCAAATCACAAAGTACGTTGTTTATTAGGATCTGATTCTAAACTAAATACATAATATGCAAACAGTGAGGATATACAAGGACAAACGAAGTAATCAATATCAATACCCATAAGCACAGCGATCATAGTATCACAGAGGAAGTAAAAGTCAAAATATGGAGAAGGATCAACTTGCAGCGAACAATTGCCGAGCTGCTTCACGAAGGAACCTGAAATAAAACCAAAATATCATCCGAATAACGACAATACAACAACGAAGGGATGAAAAAAGCAAAGGCAAACATTGGTTTTATAATTAGCAGTAGTTCGACTTCGAATATCAAAGCTCGTCTAATTCGCTCACTTCGACGGAGGTCAATTCGAAATTTGAATGCAACAATTCAAAGGGCACGCACTCGAAACTTACAGCTACAACTACACTCAGGGATATAACAAATTCCAACATGGGTTTGGGTTATTATCACACTTTTACACATTTAGCGCTACATGTGCATGTTTGATAATATGATTCATACAAAGAGCACGCCCAACTGGGAAACTCACATAGGGTTTTGACGCAGACGCAGAAAATAAACGCGTAGTCGTGTTCACTATTAAAAAGTAGATTTGTGGGTAATAAATTCTTTATAGAGTATTTATGTTACACTTTCGCGCGAATTCGCCGCAAAAGTTCCACCCAAGTTGACTTTTCCATTTTCGCGCAGTTTTACATTAGGTGTATGCAAAACACGCCGCAGGTGTATGTAAATTTCTTACTGTATGTAAAATTCGAATAGTCCCACTATAGAAACTGCAATAACATGGACGATACTTTCGCATGCGAAAGTGCGCGAAAAATTAACATAAATACTCTATTTTTTAATAGTGAAGGGCCTCGGTGGCCCATTGGAAACGTCCGCGCTTCGCAGTCAGCCGACCCGAGTTCGAATCCAGCCACAACACACACTCAATGCCACCGAGGCGGGGAAAATCGAGGCGACTCCCCCATTGCCTAGCCTGAAGACTTCGAGGGATTTGTCCTTTCATCTCGTCGTCAACTCTGTATAACACACAAAAAACCTCATTGGAAAGATCAAGGATCGACATTTATATGAAGAAAAATCTCCCCTCCATGCATTTCCCCCCGCGGATTGAAGAAGCACGACGCTAGAAACCTTCCGCACTTGTTCCATGTACTTGATTGATGTTGTATCTGATTGATTGTATGTGTGAATAAAGTAGTGATATATTACTTACTTTGACTCGATTGGTTGACCCCACACGTAAAATGGATTCGATATGGCATTACAATAAGCAGCGTGAAAATCCTTGAAAGTCTTCCGAATATCCGTATCCTAAATGATAGACATTAGTATTAATGCAATACAATAATCTAAGAAAACAACGGGAAAGGAACTCAAAAATGGAAGAACAGGGGCTTTTTGAGACGTGTGTTGGACAAGTGAATTCCCATTTATTATATGCAAATGATTACATGAAGATACCACCGAATATGAAATATTTGGCACACAAAACATGGGAAATTTGGGAAAACAGTTGTCCAACACTCCAACCTCACGCTATACCATCTTAAATTAAATACTTCCGTTATTCGGCTACACATTAGGAATCCTAGAAATGGAAAACAAACAAACCGCAAAACGAAAAAAATACAAAACACACCTTTAACGTGTTGCTCTTCAGGTCAACGACGAGAACAAATTTGGCGCCGGAATTTGTAACGTACCCATAGCTCTGAAAATAAACAATTAATGAAGTAGTTTGCAGCTGACAAACAAGCTAGCGCCAGGGCTAGGGTGAGCTGAACTGCTGAACACTAGAGGAGTATTTTTTTGCTAAGATAAAGATAAATAAAGATAATCTACCAGGGCTAGCAACGTAAAGAAACAATTGTTACAAGGGAAACAGCGGTCGCATTAGACAACATTGTGCACTCAAATTCCCGGTGGGGAACTTCTGTCTTTTCCCTCCCCTGCGACTGATTACAATGCTAGGGAATATTCCCCCTGGGAATCGTTGTGGTGAATATGACTTATGTATTCATACAATTCAGGTTGGGGCGACCTTGAATGACCTCTGTGCAAGTGCATTAGTACATCTGCACCAACATTTGAATCAAAATTCTAGATTCGGACGAGTAACACAACACAGACTCTATATTTACCTACCTTAAACCGTTGGTCCGTAAACAACTGTCCGAGGAATAGTTCATTGGTCTTCGACGACTTCTCATCAACAATATCCAGAGAACAGTGCGCAAAAAGTTCTATATCGTATGCGTTCCTTTGTTCTCCGTCGGCAATTTGTGAAAAAAGGCGAGTGTTCTAAATGTGAATGTACATTTCGTTAACACAACCAAAAAAAACGCGAAATCTAAGGAAGAAATAATAATAATTTATTTCCAGAAAGACTCACATCTTTTCCCACAACTGAAAAGCACAAGGCTCCATTTGCTGTCATAATACGATGCGGGTGTCCTAAAACAATAAGTTTACCAAAGCAACTAACTATATAAAGGCATTCGAATGAAACGTCAGTAAAAATGTACATTTATTTCGTAATTAAAAAACCGTGAGAAATAAAATGCAAACTAAGTGCGAAAACGCGGAATACGTTCGCTGCGAAACTTTTTTTTTCGCAGCCATGCGGCTAAATTGCGCATACCTCTTTAACATTTTTCGGATACCGAAAAAATTGAGTGCAGCTCGGAAGCATACGTGAAAATACAAACGACGAAATTTACTGTGATCGGATGCAAAGCTGACAGGCTGAAGATTTTTTGCAGATTTGACGAAATAAAAAATGTTTATTTTTTTGACAGAATAAAAAAATGGCCATTTATATAAATAGCAGGAAACATTTTTACAAATATTCACTATCAAAACATGAACCGCAATCATACTTCCAAGAAGTTTCTGGTGTAAAACACTCCCGATATTTTTTACTGTTATAATAAATTTATATAAAATTTTGGTCGAAAAAGAAACGGAGTCATGTATTGGCAAACATGCGATCATCTGACCAGATTCCTTGGTTGTTGCCAAGCATTTGTAGGCTTCCTCACTGTGAGGCGCCTTTATTTTGTAATTCACTGGGCCCCCGTCGTTGACATCGTTTACTGGCCGAATTTGTCAACATAGAAGCACGCAATTCACGATGCAAGGAAGGCCCAGATGCATGTTGAGCTCATGAACTTACGCTAACTGAATAACTAGACACAAAGTCAGTAAAACGAATCAGTAATCTGCTGACAGAAGAATATATGAGGGAGTGGGGACAAAAGCTCAAGGTTCGTCGATTAGGACTACTACTTGATATGTATCTTCGCTTTGCGGCTTTTATGCTTCTTTGGACTTGGTCAGATATTGTGCTGAGCGTCTTTCGCCGTTCCCTTGTCAGACGCCTCAGCCCTGGAAATGTTGTAGTGATTATTTCAGAAAAACAATTACATCGAAATCATTAACGGAAGCTGATGAAACCATTACATTGAAACAGAGAAATGGTGAGACCACTACACCACAGTGAAATAATCATGTAGTGATTGTCTGCGTGAAAACGATGTTTCGAAGCCGTTTCCTGATTTAGTATAAAACTGTTGATTAATATAAAAGCAATGCTAACGAGACATCCATACTTTTATTTTTTATTTCACATGTTTTCCCTGCACGTGATTGGTGACAATTATCCGGTGTGGCGTGAGCCGGATGATGTATTAAACAATGTTCGAGTTCATAGGTACGTCACATCAAGATCATAAATAGATATAGATATAGTATAAAGAAAATTACAGTACGAAATAAAATAATCGTGCGGATTCAAATTGCATAAATAGATATAGATATAGTATAAAGAAAATTACAGTACGAAATAAAATAATCGTGCGGATTCAAATTGTAGCTGACGCGCGGAAGATAGCCCCGCCCTCCCATTGCCTTTCGCATCAACTTTGCATTGATCTTTTGGATGGATCAATTGCAAAAGCCATGCAAGATGTATTCTAGCAAAATAGATCTCATCTATTTTGATCTCATGGCACATGCTAGGCTCACCTAGGAAACGGAGGAACCCTTTGGTGACGGTTCGCCGGTTTTCTCGTTGACGAAGCAATTTGGTGACCACTTTATGACCTGTCATGGCCAGGTTTTCTCAAAAACCGTAGGCAACTGGTCGCGAAATGGTCAGCGACCGGCCACCAACTGGATTTGCCGGTGAAATCCATTTGGTGTCCGGATGGGCACTTACTCCGCTTTCTTGAGTTTTGTGTGCGGACAGCGCGCTGGGAGGGAAACGGCCCCTAAGTATCTCAAGCTGCGTGAACGGACGGCGTGCTCCAGTCGGCTCACAACGCGAAGAGATTGCCCATGGCCTGAGCGAATGTGCCCCTAGTAACGCAACACCATGAAAGTAGAACAATTCAGCCGGGAACAAACTAACGAAATAAACTGTCTGTTTGTTACCGGCTCCCTAGTTGTTCTGCTTTCATCAGTGGCTATACATGTTGCCCGTAGGTGGCGTTACTTTATCTGTAGCGGGATGTATTTTTATGCAACTCGCGAACTAGTAGTGTTGAACAGGTGGATTACTTCCGGGGAGCGGGGAACTCCATCATTTTTTTTCTCGCGCTCTCGGAACAGTTGAACCGTGTAAACCACTAGCGTGGTTTTCCTTTAACACTTTTATCTTTTCAGAAAAATGGCCGATGAAGCTCGTATGGAATCCACGACTTCTTCCAAGGATAAGCCCATCTCCAAAAGGTTGCATAATATTTTTATTCGTCTCACGTGCCACAGTGGTGTAGGCGTTTGATCAGTAACCGAATAAATTCAATCGTTTAACCGTTTTTCAGTGTCGATACTAGCGAGGCGGTTTCCGTTTCCGGCAATAAGTCTCGTGGACGCAAGCGTTCGGAATGCCTGATGCAAGAAGAAAATGCAGTCCACAGAAAGTAAGTTCAATTGTTGAATACAGTCTATTTGCTTTTGACTCCAAAATTCCGCCCATTTGTTTACGGATCATCTTAGAACGTCAACGTTCATTACACTACTCCCATCATTTAGACATTTCGGATCTATTCGGTTATAGGGACCCCAGTCCAAACGCACGGGAAAGGGGGCGGGGCTTAGGTCAAAATTACTAGATCGTTGAGAAAGAGGACCACGCAAGTAATAACTCAAACACAACCTTTATGAATACCATATTTCACTCATAGCTTTTCTGACGTTTTAGGGCACACCAAACCAATATATAATGCCTCCTGAGCTCCCCTGGCTCTTTGGCATATTTCCTAGCCATTTTGTTGGACAACTAAGCACGACACTATTGTTTGTGTACCTCAATAACATAACTATTAGCAAAGCATAAGAAAGAGGCGAGTCATATAAGTAGCTGATATTATTTCATGTATTATCATCTGCCTCTGGAGCGGCTACAGTATTCTGCGTCGCTAGTTACTTTTCCTCATATCTTCTGACCAATTTTGTACCTTAAACCGCTTTCTCACCTTATGGAGCCATAAACTCGGCAAGCCTGCACCCTAAGTATGGTTGAGGGACCCCATTGACCCCATAAGGGTGGTGAGATAGGGTGTGTGGGTTGGGGGACCCCAAAAGGGTGGTGAGATAGGGTGTGTGGGTTGGGGGACCCCAAAAGGGTGGTGAGATAGGGTGTGTGGGTTGGGGGCCCCAAAAGGGTGGTGAGATAGGGGGTTGGGGGACCCCAAAAGGGTGGTGAGATAGGATGTGTGGGTTGGGGGACGCCAAACAGATCATAGAGGATGATGAGAAACTGCATGTGGGTTGGAGGACCCCAAAAGGGTGGTGAGATAGGGTGTGTGGGTTGGGGGACCCCAAAAGGGTGGTGAGATAGGGTGTGTGGGTTGGGGGACCCCATAAGGGTGATGAGATAGGGTATGTGGGACCCCATAAGGGTGATGATATAGGGTATGTGGGTTGGGGGACCCCAGAAGGGTGGGCATGTGGGATGGGGGACCCCAGAAGGGTGGGCATGTGGGATGGGGGACCCCAGAAGGGTGGGCATGTGGGATGGGGGACCCCAGAAGGGTGGGCATGTGGGATGGGGGACCCCAGACCGGTCATAGAAAGCAAAGTGCTACTATTTTTTAGTGAATTCGTTTAGAGGTAAACACGCTTGCTTTTACATTCTTTACTTATGTGTTCCTCTTTCTGCGGCTAAAAGTGACATTCTGCCTCTCTGTCGCCTAAGCCCCGCCCCCTTTCCCGTGCGTATGGCCTGGGGTCCCTATAACCGAATAGATCCGACATTTCTGTTTATTTTCACCTCTGCGAGCGACCTGTAAGCCTGTAAGCCATATTTGTTCCATACTTGTAAAAAATGGCCATATATTATTTAGGACGTCTTCGGTGCAGCCATCTGCATCTGGAACTATTTCCACGGATCCCGATGCTACGATGTGTGCTGAGATCACGTTGGTTTTGTTTAAAATGGTTTTTGCTGGACGTTTTTAGCCTGCATTCGCATGTAGCATTTGCGAATTGTGTGCCTTAAACTTTTTGCCTTACCACCTTTTTAACTTTGGATATTTTTTGCCCAGCCTAGAGTTCCTTCTGTCATAAGAAGAACCTTGGACGAGGTTGGATAGACTAGGTAGAGGTAGAGTCAGGCTGACGATTAGGCAGAAATATGAACTCATCCAAGAGGTGCCATTACGAATTACTTATGTTAATTTTTCCGTGAAATTTATTCTCACTGTCATCTAATTTTAGACTTTAGGCTTTAGGCACCAATGTATGTGGAGAATTCCCGTCGTTTTTTTACAGTGGTGTTGGACTTGGACTTATAGACTAACTAGATTAAGATCAACTTACCACTAACTCAAACATACTCTAACATTAACCATTATAGTGTAATTGTTTAATAACTTAAAAACTTTTTGGGCTTGGAAGTTGGGATTTACTAAATAATATTTTTTTTTATAAATAACCAACATGTTTAGGCATCTTATTGGGTGTGGTTGCGAGTTTGAGCCATACGTTCTCGAGTTCGAGTAAGTGTTTGTTTATGTGTTTTACCTCGTTGTTTGAATATTGTATATATTTTTATACTCATTAAAAGAGCGTAACGCCGTGAGAGACGACGAAAAAGAAAAATCAAAGTAGATGATATAGATACTTGGAAATAATGTCCACCAACAGTATATAGATGTAAATAGTAAATCAACAAGAGTTTAGAAAGAAAACGATCTGTTTGTTGAATAGTAATCATTTGTCTGTTGTGCCGAAACCAAACAATGTGTACATCGGTAGTAAGCATTCGTCATTGTAATTGTTATTATTCAAGTCAAGTGTTAGTTGCGAAACGATATGTGTTTACAGTTTACATGGGCCTGTGGCGTAAGTGATGTGGGGGTTTTTTTTTTGGCGAAAAGAAGTCTGTGCCAACAAGGATTGATCGTCTAATTAATTTTTAATATCTAGTATATTTCATTATTGATTATTGTTCACATAAAAACAAATAACAAATGTCCTCGTAACAATATAACGACTTTTTGAAACCTGTGACGGATAACTGCATTCCTATTCCTGTATATTTATGCTAATTGTATGTGATCTCGAATTGAGCTCGACATGTTTTTTGGCCCAATAATCATGATGAATGGGAAAGAAGTTGTCCAAAATACGTTTCAAACCAGATGTTATGTCGCTTTAATGTTAGTGGTTTGTTAAGTGCTGTGTTTGTCCGTGGTTCCCGTCCAATCAAACGTTTGCTGAAAATGCCGCACGAGACTGTGGACAACAAGAATAGGAAGAGCGTTTCTTTTGGTATAACGGCTCAAGTGTAAGCGACAATTTTTCTTCTTTTTCGTTTATCTTTAAGTCTGGGTGTTTTGGTTATGGTAACAGTGATAAAGGAGTGTAACTGTGTAACGGTGTAGTTAACCAACTAAGCCAGCTGCAGGTCTTTTTGGTGGAAATGTGAGGGTTATCTTTTAATTGATGTTTTTAATAATATCGGTTGTTGGGGATTTGTGTATCAGGTGAAGGAGATATTTGTTTAGTTATCGTCGTTTTAAATAATAATTACCACAATGATCCTTAGCCTTAGCGCTTCAAGAGCGTGCTGCTTATAAGGTTTCAGTGCTGCAGCCGTCAGTAAAAACCTATGTTCCGCAGAGGCTGGCCCTGAGCATACTAGACGACGAGTCCAGGTTTTCGGCTTTTCTTCCTTATAACTAGACATTGTCTTTTTATAACTCGAAGCTTTCTTTAGCCGAAATTTCAAGAAAGAGGATAATGCGGCGGTGCTGCATCCTTCGCCGTCTGTTTTGGTCAATTTGCGTTCTCCTGGTTCTTCTGATGTTGAGAGCGATATGGAGGATGAGGAGGAGCATGAGATCTCGTGTGCTCCTCGTCGGAAGGCTCGTGCTCAAGCCCGTCAAGAGGACCCTTTGGACCATCTCCCCGATACGGATGATATTCTGAACGCGGTGAGGATACTACTTTATGTAAATTTATATGTCAGAATCGTGGCTGGCCAGTTAATATGGAAGAGGCGGTGAAGTTGTAGTTGGTGAAGGACTTTCGACTTGGTTACTCTGGTACTAAGTCGGAGGAATCCATCGCCTTGAAAAATGCATCTGAATCAATAATCACTAGAATCACAACATTTTTATTTATTTTTCAAGCATATATATTTATATTTTACCAAATGAACGAATAGATCTTGTTTTCTGGAAAGAAACTATTATTCTGAGAATAACAACAAATAAGAATGCTTGTTCGCAAAAGCTAAGGTACGGGTCTAACGTAACTAACGTTATATATGTTTGGAAAGATTGTATTTGGATTCATCGATTGATTGATTGGTTCAGGTTGTGGCCAGCGCCAATCAGACGAGTGCGAGTGAAGGAGACCATTCGGATCGTGCATGCTCTCCGGATTCTGATGTTGAGGAACCAGGTACTATTTTTCATTGTTTCCATTATTTTATTTTTATTTTAATGTGTCATATTACACTTGCGACAATTTGTTCTGTTTTATCCCGGTGTGACTTGGTAATTGGCGGATATGTTCGAATTTTTGTTTATGAAATCCTAAGCCTAGATAGATTTCTAGGTCGAGGAACAGTTCTTGACCTCTTTCAATTTTGGTATCCTAATCTTAATTGCGTGGTTTTTTTATGCATATTTTGATGTACCGTTTCCGTCATCCTCCACACTCGTCCAGACCCAGACCTCCATTTCCCGTAATGGGTTTCCCGCTCGCCGTGCTCGTTTTAAATTCCAAGTTTATTTGAGTGATGCAGGTCCTGTTACCTCCACCTGAAAGATGTTCCTGTCACTAAGCAGCCCAACTTGTCATTGTCACTTCCGTTTACGCACGAAATGCATTTATGCCCTACGTTTTGCAATTTTATAATTGAGTGGTGAATTTGTGTGTTTTTAGTTCGCAAACGTGTTCGTGGTGTCAACGTAGTTGTCAAGAAGGAGCCGTTCAACTTGGAAGTTGATGAGACGGTCAAACCGTTCTGGAATGGAGCAATGACGGTTAGTTGGTTTATGCTTACGGCTTGTTTGACTTACGTTTACGATGAAATAACAAATAAAGTTGCATCGCTATTCGCGCCGTTTGTGTTGTTTTTGCGAATTTTGAGTGCTTTGCTTTTAGCCGGTTGTAAAAAAGTGGGAATTCTTAAGTAACCAGTAACCATGTAGAAGTAGAGTTTACTGTGTTTACTGAACAGTGCATAATTCGTAAATGGAGTCCATTGTCCATGAGTAAAATGGCTAGCTGTGGCAGTAAAGCTTGTGCACGAGAACTGAGAACTTACATATAATTTTCTAATAATGATTTATTGACACGTTATGTATAATATAAGTGTGCCTCATATAAAATGATGATAAGACTTGGTAAATTAAGCCACATGTAACGATAATCTTGAGCTTTTTGTTATGTATATGTATATATATTTTTTTACAGAAATCCGATTTCTTCAAACGTATCGAACCCCGTACTGAAGATACTGAAGATCAGGCCACTCAAACAGTCGAATTTGAGGTGATTTTGTAATTTTATTTTTTTGTTTATTTATTTATATTTTGGAACAGGAACTTCATATGTTTTGTGGATACCAAGGGTTTGAGGGCTATGGGTGGTCGCAGAGATCATTTGCAGGCTGGCACAGGTTATTTAGGCTAGTTGCTGGTATGATTTTAGAGTACGACCGGCACCCTGTGTTAAGTAACTGTACATAGTGTGGAGGTGGAGAGTTGTAGAGGTGGAACGTCGAACATATGTTTGTTTGTGCTGTTTCAGTGACTGCTAGTCCGCAAGTGGTGGGTATGGCACATGGCACACTGCTAGTTGGTCATTCGTTTTAAACCGCTTATCAAAAGCGAGTTTGATAATTAGATAACTATTTACTATTTCAGCCTTTGATTACATCATCGGACGATATCAAGCTGCTCCTTTTGGATATTACTGATGTAAGTTTAGAATAAAATATACGTCCCTATTCAGCTTGTTTAATTAGCTGAATAATTATGGTTATCGGTTTGTCAAGTTGAATACACTTAATTCCCTATTTGGAGTACTGTTTATTCTAAGCTAATGCGATATGTGTAACTATTGCCGGTTTGGTTTTGTTTTAGACTTTAGACTACAAGTCTAACACTAGTATTCATATTTAATTTTTTTCTGAATGTTATATGTAATATTCAATTCAGAAGCTCGCTCAAGTCCAGGCTCAGGTGGCTTCGATTTACCGTTGGGCAAACGAGAGAGGAATTGTGCTCACAGCAGCTGCCAGAGCGCGTGTTGAGATGTTGTAAGTTATATCCAGCATCCCTAGTATTTCTTTTTCAGCGTCTTATTTGCATAAGTCGAGACTTAGACGGCCAAGTTTAGTTTGCGGGTGTTTATGGTAGAAATGCGCTCAGTCGGGTACATTTGTTGTTCTTTTGAGAAGTGAAGAGGCGTCTTCACAGGTCATTCATCGAGAGTATTGTGGACCAACGGCTCACGCGGCATTTATCGGTTTACTGAAACACATTGTTTTGTTTTGTATGCGACCCCCTCGCCCCGAGTCTTTGATTTGCTCAATAATGTCAAGGGTAAAAGGGTTTTCCTGGAATTATATTGTAGCGCTGGGTTTGTGCACGGCCACGCCATATTATTAACTTCCGTTTTGAATAGCAGGTGCTAATTTCGTATACGTAATAGTAAACCTGAGATTTTCTTCGTTTTAGTGCATATTGGGTTTTCTGTAGCGATTGCAATTTATATAAAAATTTTTTTACCATTTATACTGTTTACAATAAGCGAAACACTTTTTACCATTTACGCGCGATACTTACGCTGTGTTATGTGCAAGAGGATGAAATATGAAGTGTATTTAGCAATCCTGAAACATTCTTCGGACCCCGCAACCAGACAGCATGTCAAGCGATATTGCATGAAGGCAGAGAACAGTGCCTGGGCAATATTGACAACGTGGACAAGGCTGATGCACACCTCGACCGGCTTATTGAAGCCGAAATGGTAGGTGTTTAGTTAGCGGGCTGCACGGGGAATGAATTAGATCCGCATCTCAAAGCTTTGCGGAGGTGATTTAGACTAATTTCCACATAATGCCTCAGGGATCGGGAGGTGATTTAGACTAATTTTAATTTGCATACAATGCATTACGGACCGGGGGGTGATCGTCCGCATTTGGCGTGGTGTTTTATGCTGTGGGGTTGCAGTGGCAGATACTGAATTATCAGGCTGGGCTGACTGGTAACTCGTTTCGTAGCTAAGTTAGGTGAAGTTACAAGCTAAGGAAATGAAAAGTATGAATTGTTACTGAACGTTTTTCATCATATTCAGGACAAGCAGTAAGCAGACGAAAACAAAACCTTACCTAGGGTAAAATCGGTAAAAAAAAGTTCCTTACCTAAGGTAAAACATGTGCCTTTCCTAATGTAAAACATTGTCCTTTACTAAGGTAAAACATGTTCCTTACCTAAGGTAAAACATGTGCCTTACCTAAGGTAAAACACGTTCCTTACCCAGGGTAAGGTATGGTACCAGTCAGGGCATACAAATACAACTCGTCGGGAAAAGCTCAAAACCACCATCCAAATATATGTAGTGTTTCCCAAACGTGTATCTCTTTATGATACGTTCCTGATTTTCAGCATACCTAATATTCTAATCCGGATGGTGGTATGGCTAAGAGCTCAAGACCACCGTCTAAATTTATGCAATATGCTAATTCGGATGGTGGTTTCGTCGGTCAGAGCGCCAACGAGTTTATGCCATGGTACCAGTTGTGACTCCCAGAAGTACGAATCACAAACACAGGATGTATTTAATTCATTTGCTTTGCAGATTGGTTCTGTGGCCGTTGTTAAGGATGAGAACCCGTACAGGATGTCGCGGGCCATGGACACTATTTGCTCCCAAATGTGGAAGAAAGATGTTAACGTCAACTACTTGAAGAAGGACGGTGAGGTGTTGTCATTCGTTTAAAAAAAAGGTTTAGCTTTTTCCGTATTTTGTTTGTTTTATCGTCGTCGATTCCTATACTATGGTAGAATAGTTCCATTGATCCTAAGGAGGCAAAGGAGGAGTTGGAGTTAGTTATTTAATTCCGGTTTTTATGACGGTTGTTCTGTGCATTAGAATCCGCGCTGGATGGAAAATGGAAATCTAATACATGTTGTATGTTTGCATACCCACAGGTGGTGTGTGGATGCGTGTGGATATTTTTTTTGTGAAATTTTTAAATTCAAAAAAGTGCCAATCACCGTAGACGTTTCAGATGAATTACGCGACGAGGTGTCTGATATGATGAATGAGAAGCGAAGCAAACTCAAGAAGGTAGGGTTTTTATTTTTTTTTGGGGGAGAGGGTTAATTCTTTGTGCTCATTTGTATATACTTCATGTTTAAAATATGTCATGGCGATAATTTTAAATATAAAGAGAAAGCCTCTTCAGGAATTTCAAGTTTAGAGAGAGAAAGCCTCGTCGGGAATTTGAAATATAAAGAGAGAAAGCCTCATCATTTCACTCCCCTTCCAAAGTTCAGGCCCTGAGCTAAACGTGACGTGGCAAGGGCTTACTGGGGTCTTATAACGCTAGAAAAGCAGGACCCTTATTTTATTAGCCAGCCGGTGTATGTGCTTATATAGAGAGTTGTCGAAACATTGATACTTAACATTGATACTTTTCATAAAAGCATTAAACAATTTATTTCCACCGCTTTCCTTCCCTACTGGGGTCCATGGCATAGGATAGTGATCGGACTTTATAGGTTATTGATTAGAAAGTATGAGTGCGAGTTTGTCCGTTGAGAATTCATTATGCAAATCGTGATTTGTTTACTTTCGAGTCGAAAGGGTAATTATAGACTTATAGAGTAATTATATTAATATATGTGTTAGATTATTTCAGAGAGTCGCATCGATGCGTCGTGCCTCTAGTGTGGGACCGAGCACATCCAGTGCTGTAGACAGGGTATGTTTTAGTGTTTTTGAATTAATTACTTGGAGATTTGTAAAGTCGAGGTGGAGGTCGCAAGTGGTTGGCTGTTGTCACTTGTCACGGATTAGAATGGGGTATCGTAATCGTATCTCATCTGTATTGGTTGTAAATGAATTATCGATTCTCATTTTATGTATCTTTGATGAAACAAGTAGTTATTTGGTGTCACGCCAATATCGCCAATTACGTTGTGCGGTTGTGCCAGATAACGTGTGGTCTGATTAAGAGCTAACGTCATTTGTAGATCGTTCCTTACGAGCCAGGAACTTTAAAGCGAAATACCTGTCGGTTTCTTGAAACACCGAGTACACCAGCATTGTTATGTAGCTTATGCAAATGATCATAAATTAGAATAAAAAATCGAACTAAATTCGAGCAAATTAGCATAAAACGTAAGAATTCAGATGATGTGTTTCAAAAACTGGCCGGTATTCGCTTTAATGCCAGTACAGTCGTAGCATAACGAGAGTTGGGTTGGGGTGTTGCTCTGCATGTGTTCTTTAATAAGTATACTATTAAATAAATAAGGTTGATTCAGGATGATGTCGATGAGGATTTTTCGGCATGGCCTGCTGTTGATATGGATTATCTGTGAAGTGATAGGGAGCTACCATACCAGTCAGTTAAGTGTTAAGGTTCATGTTGTTCGATTCTATGTATTCACTGGTCCAGCCTTAGCATCATCCTAGGCTTATATGGGGTTCTGTCACAGATCTCAAATCCTCTATGGTTTCTAGTACAGTATCTCGTGGAAAATGTATAATATCTCAGGGTCTTTGTTTTTTTCCGATTTCCGCTACCTCTGTTTTAACCTACTTTTATGTATGTTGGAAAGTGTGTTACATGTAGTTTTATGTTTTCATTTTGTTATATAGGCTTTGCTTCTCACTGATCACTTGTCAGTATTTTGCCTCTAGGTTTTTGTCCATACCCGATTTGGTAGGATGGTTGTTTTTCCCAAAAAGTGCCTTTTTCGCAAATTAGTGCTAAATACTTATGCCCGTATACATGTGCCGTGCACTGTATATAGTGTTATGTTACTTCACTACTTTATATTCGCAGGGCTAGGGCTAGAGTGTCCTTCCTTTT
The DNA here is from genome assembly GCA_036852015.1 of Pelodera strongyloides. Classification (NCBI taxonomy): domain Eukaryota; kingdom Metazoa; phylum Nematoda; class Chromadorea; order Rhabditida; family Rhabditidae; genus Pelodera; species Pelodera strongyloides. The sequence continues at coordinate 55,375 of JAANDG010000286.1, forward strand.
TGCTGAAGCTGGGATTATGGACGTTTAAATTCCATTATTCCATTCTATTATCAAATTTTTTATATTTTATTGGTAGTGTTCTTTTTGTTGAATGTGTCTTTACACTTTACACTACGGGAAATTTGTAACCCTTTCTCTTTGTTTTGTACACGGTTAGCGCTGTATATATGTGACTTTGAAATATTATTACTTTTTTGGCATTAGTCCAAGAAATTAGTTTGAGTGCATGTGTTACTTTGTTGTTATATTGCTTTACACTAGTTCTATTGCTTTATTTTTCTTTGTAACAATCATTTCACTTATTATTCCACTTTGCTTTATTGTTTTGCTTACAGTAGCGCTTACAATATTGTTGTTGCATGTTACTTATCTTCCTTTTTTACTAATATTTACGCTGGAAACTGCACTTTGATGTATGTATCCACATTGTTATACCCTTTGTTATGTTATTGTTATTATTATTACTTTATTGAATACTCACGTGAAATAAACTGTATCGGATAATGTTAGTTGTTCTTTGGGAAGTTTGTTCAAGGTTTATTCGAATTGTGTTTTTTTTTATCTTTTACGTTCTAAGAGCGTGCACCTTTATTCAAGGGAGGAAGTACAGTTTCAGTGTTTGCTTGTGACATGTTCCGCGGAGGTTCTGAGCTGTAGGCGACGAGTTCCAGATGACAAATGTCTCGACAGTTTTCAGAGTATTGCAGTTTTATTAGAAAGTAACACGTTCAAATTAATTGATACGTTTTCCGCTATTTATGGCGAATGTTTGTCAGTATACGGCGTGATATTGGTATTGTGAAAATACGGTTATTTACGGTCTTGCCTTTAGGTGAGAACACAATGTTTCAAAAGAACTTTATTAAATATGTTATCGTTATGATGAAGATACTTATTTTTGAGTTAATATTGTGGCTTGTAGATACATAAGGACAGTCCATATGATCAACGATCTGCTTGCACACTCTCTGACGGATAAGCGAGGAGATAGGGAGAGTGACCTAAAGATAGAAGTTAGGGTTTATGTTACCTAATGATAAAGTTATACAGTAACCCAAAGATAAGTCATGATTATACATAAGCTATGTAAAATATGGTACAGATGTTATGTAGACGTTCTGCATGTTTGGATCTATAGGTGCCATTGAGATTATTGACTTTGGTCTAGGGAAGCACAATTATGAAAAGAGAAGATAAACCTACATGTACGCAAACTTCATGAATCCCAGCAATTGGTCGTAGATCGAATGAATATGACAACCATTTATCGATTGATTTTGTGAGTAGGTGAGTGGTGTAGAGCCTGAAGATGTGGAATTTTCAATTTACGTATATGTTGATTCATGTTTGACCACCTTGCCAACGTGACCTATGTAAAGCATCTAAGGGTATGTCGTATGTACTTATGTGTGAATATCGATTGTATTGTTCTAACAACAGCCCATGCTAAATTCCTTGCTTTCATTTGGCAACGCAGTTGCGTAGTACAAAGCGCACAGCAGGCAGGCCACTTGCACGCCGTACTGTCGCCGCGTGCACGCCATTTCTCATGCTCTAGCCTTCCATATCTACTTTACCTCTTGTGTCCGTCACGTACTCGGTAAATAACCGTTACTTCTGTCTCTGATAACGGCCAAAATTCCTCAACACCGACGAGTAACTCCCCGCGTTCGCAACCGTCTGCTCTAAAACGGACCGGTTTAGAATAGGATTTTTAACAGAAGTGGAAAAATATAACTGAGAGACCTAGTTTATCTGGCTTAATTTCGATCTCTGGTACCACACTAAAATCGGGGCATACAACGTGAAACTCCGCGCCATCGCCGCGTACAAAACAGGGTGCGCCACAGGGGCGCGGCGCACCATCTATAGGGTGCTCGACTGAGGCATCAGCGGTAGCCCCTTATTTTGTGCGCGGCGATGGCGCGGAGTTTCACCAGTGTACCTGCCAAGCGAGGAGGATACTATGAATGCATCATAACTGGAATCTTGTTGGAAAACACCCTACATTCACTTACCTTGTGTTCAATTGGAGCAATCGTTTTAGCCAAGTCGCCTCAGTACCATTTCTGATTAATTGCTGATTTGGTTGGAAGAGCCAGGCCGTGGTATGGTTGGCGTGGTAAATGCCGTAGGACCTAAAACGTAGATATAATAGTTTATACGGTAATTGTCCTACAGTACAATAGTTTATACGGTAATTGCCCTACAGTACAATAGTTTATACGGTAATTGCTCTACAGTACAATAGTTTATACGGTAAGTGCCCTACAGTACATTAACAAGTGGAACACTTACCCTATGTTAACTACAGTAGACCTACGAGAATAGAAAAACAAATGAACATAGGCCTGCATAGGCCTGCATAGGATAACTTATTCTGCGAACCCACTTGTTCTGATAGGTTTCGTAGCGAATGTTTGAAGTCCACGTGAGTAGATACCATTCGTTTTCTTGCAGCGAGCAGGATACGTATTCCTGAAGGTTAAACTAGATTAAGCCATATACGATATCGGGATATTGGCTTCTAGCAGGTTGAAGGGTATGACACTGCGATTAACAATTTTATATAAGCACAAAAAAACTATACCGCATATGTTTTGGGTAGCATCGTAATTGGACACTGTTCATTTGTGTTGTTATACGCAATGGATTGGGTGTGAGAACCACCTGTAAAGGATATAGATACTTATTATTATTTATAGCCGTGTTACCCTATGTCGTAAACAAGGATAGCGTTGCAGGAGCACCTCCGGAGTCCTGGGAGAGAAAGGAAAGAGAGAGAGAAAGAGAGAGAGGGAGAGAGAGAGAGAGAGAGAAGAGAGAGATGTGAGATGTTTCTGAATCAGCTGAGAGAGGGAAGTGGAGTGTAAGAGACAGAAGAAGAGGAGCAATGAAAAGCTGATTGCCCAACATTACATTTATGAATTGCTAAAACTGTGCTTACTTCTGGCCAATGCTTCAGCTAACGCGTGGAAATGTCTCGACATCGAATGCTGACACGGAGCATAGGTGCCGAAATCAGGATGGAGACTGTACTCGCCCTGGTAGCCCTGAAGAACATTCTTGTACGGTATACGGTACGGTATACGGTCGGTATACGCTACGGTATACGCTACGGTATACGGTACGGTATACGGTACGGTATACGGTACGGTATACGGTACGGTATACGGTACGGTATACGGTACGGTATACGGTACGGTATACGGTACGGTATACGGACCTGGTGGTGGCCCTGAAAGACATTCTTAGCCGTACTCATAGCGTGCGGTTTTTGATCACAGTAACCCTAGCAAATATTAGTTTACGGTCAATTACAATTTGAATAGTTATCAACAACACTGCTCTTCCAGAAAAGAGCCTACTGCCTCTTGCATCCATACTTGTCTTGTTACCACATCATAACAACCATCAAATCGATTACCTTATATACAACATTGCAACTACGCACGTCGTTGACCCGTCGCCATCGGAATTCAACATGCGAGTCGAGGAAAGTAGTTTCTGAAATAGGAATTGTTGAAAAAAAAGCCCACGGAAAACTAACCTTTACACAATTTCCTCTTCTCTCCCTCCCTCTTTCTCTCTCTAACACTCTGTATTTCTCTCTGTATCTCTCTCTGTATCTCTCTCTCTCTCTTCCTCATTCTCTCTCACTTCCTTGTAAATTAGTACCAACCATGTTTATCCTGTTCCAGATGCTTGTTGTTCTTATTGGACATCACCGCCACACAGTACTTGTAATTGCTCGGGAAGTACTAAATAATTAAGTCATTGGAGGTTACTCAACCTCTGATGATCCTACCACACAGTTCAGCATTTCCTGCACGGTATAAGCATGCGGCCATACCTCTTCCGAAGCGCTGGCTTGCTAACTGAAATGAAACCATACAGCTACCGGTCGGTTTTTGAAACACACCGAGTAGACCAGCATTCTTATGCAGCTCATGCAAATGAACATAAATTATAATAAAAAATCGAGCTAAATTCGAGCAATTTTGCATAAATACAAGAATTCAGCTGCACGATGCGTTTCAAAACTCGGCCGGTCTTTCGCTTTAAACGTAACAGTCACCTGCATTTGTCCATGTGCGTGTCTTCTCTCGTGTGTGCATAACTGAACGCTAAGATCCTTAGGCTGTTCCGGATGGATGGTCAAACTTAGCACTATAGTTGTGAAGGAGCCTAAATAAAGAGTAATTAAACTAAACACATATCTCACCTCCGTGCATAAATTATGTTTGAGGGCTGGGCTGGGCTACCTTACTCTGGGGATTCTGTTGACTATTTAATAGTGATTACTCAAGTTTTTGATATGACGAAACGTTGGTGTTTTGAATAAAGATAAGAAGATTGTCTTGTCTTTTATACTTTTATTTTGCTACCTCGGGAGTCCTAATGGCTCGGCTCGTGCCTATCGTACTTTGTTAACTGTATATATGTTTATTTTTATTAATTGAATAAAGAGCCTTCGCATAAATAAACTTCGGACGCTCCCCATGGTACTTTCTATTGATATCTAACAGTGCTCATTTTATGCTCCTTATTGTTAGGAGGAAGAAAAAAGAACCGACCTAACCATAAGCATAAGAAGCCCGAAGAGAGCAGCATATCTATTTTGTCTTGCTAATTATCTAGCCATACGGTTCATTCTGAAATTTGTATGTCATACGGTTCATTCTGAAACCAAAAAAAATTAAACTTGAAACTTGAAAACTCAAACTAAAAGCGAAACAAAATTATAGGTGTAAGTTCTGGTCAATTCTGTTCAACTTAACAGCCTGATAATGAGAAGGTGTGCGGCATATTACTAGTGATTCTATAAGTTTGAATCACAATGCCAAGGCACTCCGCACTCGTGCAGAAGTTCAAAACGCCATAAGATGGTAGCGCATGCAGACATGCATTTAGAACCTTCTGCGTACACTTTATAATAATAATAATAACTTTTAACACATTATATAATAAGACAAGACATGCATTGAGAACCTTCTTATCATCATTTTATATGATGCACACTTATTTTTTGTATGTGTCAATAAATTATTATTATTATAGTGTACGCATTCTAGGTATCTTAAAAAAGACAAGGAAGTTTTTAATTTAATCCAGAACAAAATATATAATTGTGAGCTTGAGTGCTAAATGACAGGTGTTCATGTGCATGTAATCAAGTGTAAACATATATTGGGAGTGGTAAGTAAACGGATACGCGTGTACCTGGATGCATATCGTTATGCTATTGGTATAGCTAGATGCTTAACCAAACAATCACATAACAAATCTGAGCGTAAGTTAAGTACCAGCGTTACGTAGGCTTAATGACTTCTCTATGAATTTGTGACATAAAGGTGTGTTATCGAAACTAGTAAAACTTTCCCGAAGACTAGAATGAATCCTAGAACCAGCATCTGAATAAATGAGAACAATGTAATGGTTGGACCAACCTTAGCACAACCCCGTTGGTCCCTTGGCCCCTGGGACCTGCAAAGTAACCTATATCTAAAGTTTGAATCGGACCCAGGGTCCAAAATAGTGACATCCGCTTTTTTTTGGTGAAAATTTAGATGCCGAATTTTGAGTTGCTTTGAAAATGGAATAGACATGTGAACTAAGCAAAATACAACTAAAGTAATGAAAAATGAAAGGTGTCAAGATATACAAAAATTGGTTCCATGCCCATGCGTATTATATTGACTGGGTACTGTAAAAATGACGCGCATAATATATTCGTAAAATTACATTGAAACATACTTGTAAGCTCGGAGAAAATGTTTGTCAAAAATACTGGACGTTTTAGAACTAAAGACCCATATTTCTAGATCTAGGGATATCAGTTGGACACTCTTTTGCTAGAGTGCTAAGGGCTAAGACCCAGGACAGACCCCGCATAGGGCTTGCCCTATGGCCTGGCCCTAGGCCCTGGGTGTTAAAAGGATAAAGAAACGCCTTTCTATTCTATCCGCAGTGTCCAAGATTCCCGTTCGTAATTGAGTTATTGTAAGTCCAAACAAGGGGAATTTGGTTGAGTTTCAATGGAATTTCACACAAATACTTTTCAATGGCGCTTCCGATAGATTTCTTTCTACAATGTAATATGAGGAAATTTGAAAATTAAAGGTGGTGGGGAAGAGGCGTGGATGTTTAAAATGCATAATTTTTCAAGTATAATATTTGTCTACATTTAGAATGTATCATATATATTTCTACCTTATGCCGTGTTATAGTTTTAATTTGTCAAGCAATGGGTGAAAAGCAGGCAAGCTACAATTCGTTTAAAGTGATTGCAGCGCAAATAAATACAAAATAGAAAACGAATCTGGAGCTGCATGACACTTTAAATGCTTTAGGCTTAGCTCCAAAATGGGTTGTAAACGGCTGACAAATGCCTGCGCTCCAGGCTGCTCCCTTATTCATAGAAACACTGGATTTTGACGACCACTAGGACCCACACGGCCTGAGTTAAATGAATTATGTTAAACAGTTTGTCAAATGTACCCAGCTAATAAATTAAATGACACCAAGAAACATTGCAACTATGGTAGCATGCGATAATGTCTACTTTTTTATTCTATGAGGGCAAGGATCAACAAGAAACGCTGATAATACGCATCTTGCGCCACCTCGCCCAATCTTCGCCTGACTCTTGCTAGGTACTCGCGGGTCCTTTGTTTGAGCATACTTTTGCGAAAACCTGGCGAAGATCGGGCGAAGTTATCGTCATCTTATTTTGCCTCAATTTTCGCAGTTGCATATAGATCTACCATTCAGACCTGCCGATCGTCGCGCGAAATTTTCGAGTCAGGGTTTCGCCGCGCTCCTCATGATAGTTTTCAGTGTTCTTGAGTCATCTAAACCTGAATTGAGCAAGATTTGAACAGCAAGAGGAACGGTCAGCTAAATTTTTTGATCAATAATTTTGCCACAAGTTGACTTTGTGCTAGGCCTGGTGGCACGTTGTCTGATGGCTGACTATAAAACAGAAAAACGAAATAATTGCCGAAACCACAGAAAAAAAAAGTTTTTACCGAGAAAACCAGCTGGTGATGGGTTCGTGACTGGTTCGTTGTAAGAGCTTGCGATGAAACTTGGTCACCAAATGGTCACGAAGAGGTCACTAAATGGGTTGGCCCACGAAAAAACAGTGAACCGTCACCAAATGGTTCACCAAAGGCTATGTGTACTTCAAGTGTATTGAGTGTTCATAGTACCTAGGGTCATGAAATCCTCTGCAAATTTGCTCTGCATTTTTATCGCCAAATATCCCTTTTAAACACTTCCTGCTTCTTCGTGTATGAGATCACTTTTTACCCTCTCTCTCTCTCTCTCTCTCTCTCTCTCTCGTCTCCCTATCTCTCTCTATCGTCTCCATATCTCTCTCTCTCTGACCTGTTCTCTCTCTTTCTCTTTCTCTCCCTCTAACCTGCTCTCTCTCATTCTCTCTCTCTAACCTGCTCTCTCTCCCTCTTATTGACCCAAATTTAAAATCCCCGTTTTTTTCATTATTATCATATCAAATTATCAGTTCCATTAACTGATATCACCATGTCTCCATGTCCATGTCAAAAAGCACAGTGTTTGCCGCGCACTGTGTCAAAATTGTGAAGGTCAAAAACGCATCAAACATGCTACGAATCATTTTTGTCCAGTTAACGATCGAGCAAATTCGCTGATCTCGAGCGAGAAAAAAGGTGGTTTGGGAAATTTTTCAAGACAAAAAGTAATGAGAGAAAGCGGGTAAATGAAGAAATTACATAGGATATTTTGCCCAAAACAGCATTAGTGATCAGGTTGGCGAATGGATTTTACTGTTTTGTCAGATATACTGCACTACCATTTTTTTTTTGAATTTTTCGTAAATATTGAATGTGTTCTACTGTTCTATTTTGCCTATTATACTGGCCGGTTTTTGAAACGCATCGATCACACCATCATTCTTATGCAGCTTATGCAAATGAAGATAAATTAGAATTAAAAATCGAGTTAAATTCGAGCAACTTTGCATATATAAATGAGAATTCAGCTGTCCACGATGCGTTTCAAAAACCGGCCAGTATTTCGCTTTAAAACAAAGAACACATCTGAGACCATGTAGCAACACCGGATCAAATATACATATTCACTAGCTCATCCGTATTTTTGGAAAGCATCTTATTTATGTATCCTTATGTAGCATCTCTTACTGACGCTTATTTTTCACTGGATGTTCGCCGTTTCGTTTTCTTGCGTTGGTTGCCAATTTCGTTGGACGATTTCCATGAATGTATTATAAAAATACGCTCCCAGTCTCCTTGTCTAATTTGTGAAACATTACGTTTACCTAACATGATGGGATCACTATCACTAGAAGCTTAATTATCATTCTAATTGTCAGTTCCATGAAATATGTCATAATTTATTGGTGTTCCGCTATAGATGGTTTTGAACATTTGTGACGTCATAACTTTTAAAGTCACAGAATTAAATTGAACTTTTCCCCAACTAACTCGCTGAACAGTTTTCGAATTTTTGAAAAATTGAGATACGTTTTTGTTGAATCACTTGCTATTTTAAACCAATTTTCTCCTATCGGTTAATTTTTCACCGCAAATTTTTTTATTATCGTTACTTTCAGTTACTTTAATGTGTTTACGTTCTGTGATAATCACGTCACGCTAAACCGTTTCCTCTCTCTTATTGCAAGAATTCATTTTTTAGATGCGTACCTTTACAGTTCATGTTTATTTTTTCATTTTAGTGGTATGAATCATGTTTCAAATTTAAAAGCGTCTTTAAATCAGGTATGTATAGCCCAGGATGGGCCACTTGCCTGGCCCTAGCCCTAGCGGTCCTATTTGTGGCGCCCGTGCGGCCCGCGCACCCCGAGTGCGCCTCGGCACCCACGCCTTCGGCTAAGCTCGTATGCGAGCAACTACACAAGTGGGACGATGCGGCAAGGGTAGGGATTTAATTTGTGGGTCTATAAAAAAAAATTAATAATTATCTGATGACAGTCCGTCAGTTTTAGTTCAACATGATACATTTTTGGTTGCTTTGCCAAAGCGAACAATACTAATAATAACGATAGCAGCAATTTCATGAGGATATATGATCGTAGCGTAGGATAAACTTCCAAAAAAAATTATAGATATTTTTTTTATATAAAGCCCATTAAGACTAACAAGGAAAGGCTGAATTATGGCCTTCTAAAGACGTACCATAGCTCATTTCGTAGAGAATTTTAAGCTGAACGATGGTGTAATAGCTAAATCCGTAGTGGTCCCTAAAAATATAAGATTTGAAGTATTATATATGTCTCCAGAGTAACGGCCATAATTCAGTCATAATTCATAACTTGCAAGAATTCATGTCATTTAGGAATCTTCGTCTAAAAAGAAGACCGTGTCACTACCTCCAGGATTCGCAGGCAAATTAGCTCCAGATCTGGCACCGCTGGTAACAAGTCTGGAGAGCTGTACCGATATTGCATGCGTTTGCTTCTACCTCACAGGTAGTAGGATCGTTCTATAGGCTAACATTTCGATTTGTATTTTGTAGTTTAAGAGCTTATAGGTTTAGTGTTAGCAACACATGCTTTGTAACACTTTGGCGTACTTTGTAAAACGTTTACAGGTTTAGTCAAATGGGCGTATTGAACAGTATTAGTACTAGGATTCAGTTGCTTCATTTAATTATAGGCTGTGAAAATTGAAGTATTTTTCAGGAAACAGAGCCAATACGTGCACACATCAAGGGAAACCGGTTACAAAGGTTGGCTTGAGGGTTTACTTGGGCTAAAACGTGTAGGAATTGGTCAAAACAAACTGCGTAAGAAGACATACCAGGGTCAGGGTATACTTCATTTAGTTAACAGCTCTAATGGCAGTTACGTATCTGTTTCAAATCACAATTGTTCTTTAATTCAGCTGGTCCGCAAGGAGTACCGTATGATGACAGATGACGAGAGAAATCGATTCCATGCTGCGCTAAACACGATGAAACAAAACGGGAAATACAGTCAAATAGGTAGCCGCATTTCCATTATAACAGTCGAGGGTTCAATTCTCGTACGAGGCATCTTTTTGCAAAAGTCTCCCAAATTTGCTGTCTATGTATACACAAAGTCCTTGTTCAGCTCGTCTTCACTCGCAAACCGGCAGCTCGAGTCCTGCACACACCGGGCCCGCTTTCTTGGGATGGCATCGAGAGTTCATCAAGAGGTTTGTGGCGTACTGTACTGTAAATCTACAGCAAGGAGAGTCTCGTACTCGTGATCAAAAAATTCCTCTAGAGTCTCATTTCTGCGCCCTAATTAACAAAGGCAGAAAATAGATTAATTGACAGCTATGAATATAATGTTTCTTGATTTCGGATGCTGTAGGAAGTCGATTACGATTTAGCTTTACATATTATGTTGACTGGAGAAAAGAGACGAAGATGAGGAAGGAGGCACGACGGAACGAAGCCTAAGCCTAAGCCCAAGCCCAAGCCTAAGCCTAAGCCTAAGCCTAAGCCTAAGCCTAAGCCTAAGCCTAAGCCTAAGACCTATTGATGGTACTATCAATTTGTTCAGAGTGGAATTCGAGTTACGCCGCATCGATCCAACAATATACCTTCCTTATTGGGATTCCGTAATGGACGGATTCCTTCCGAGATCTCAGGACTCAGTGATGTGGAGGTGAGAAAGTGCAATCAAATTTGTGAGCGGCGGCGTAGCCGCTCACGCCGTATCCATATGGCACTCAATCTACCATAAAACGAATAACATCCGCATAAGAAGCGGGGAGAGCGAGAAAGGGAGGGCGAAAAAGATAAAGTCACGTCACCGTGTAATTTTGCATGAACTCTCACCCTTCCTTATTCCTGAGCCTCGGGATGTCTATTCGATTTCCGTATGTAGTTTGCAAACTTGACACTATAAGCTGAAGAGAAGCATGTTCGTCTAAGGTACTGTTCGTTTAAATACGTCTCCTAGATAGATATACATTGAGCAAACTATATTATTCTAGTCCTGAGCTGATGGGAGGGTCGGATGGCCAGGGTCTGGTGGTAACTGGCCCGTTCGCCGGTTGGGCCACCCTCGAGGGAAGGGCCAACATAAAGAGAGCCGTTGGTGCCCAAGGTCAAACGTTCCAACCGAGTGATATCAACTTTATCATGCAACAGACGGAAATCGACCAAGTGCTCGCGTTTTCCGCGCCCAAACCGGTATCTTTATTTGTAGTTTGTAGTGTGACAACTGTAGTTTAATTATTGTAGTCAAATTATTGTAGCCTGTTATTAGTGTCTGGGTGAAGTGTGAAGACTTTCAACTCTAGTTTTAGTTTTAGGTATTGGTTTAGGTTTAGGTTGAAATGATACAAAATAAGAAGACGTTTTATTTTTCAACATATGTTATGTTATGTTATCCCCTTTTCAGGGGATAACATAACATAACATTTGTTACGACAACAAATGTATCGCGCAAGTTTTGTCCATTTTTCTCTATATTTCTCTTTGAATTAAAAAAAAATTGTTCAGGGATGCCCGTTCCGAGCCGACTACAATTGTCTCGAGTACACACACGGAAACATTCACATTTATGTTGGCGGTGAGGAGGAATTGCATATATTTTCTCTTTTTTTTTAGTTGTATATAACATCTTCACCAGTCTGCTCTGTCTGCCGCATCGGCGCCGCGGCGACCCACTACCGTGCGCGAGGTTCTGAGACTGCAGCTGGAGGACTTGTGACAGACTTGGTTTTGCATATGGCGTTCTTATGGCAACCGTTCAAACAGTACATAGCAGCCCCATTTGAAATTCCGCGCAGTCCTCCGAGCAGTCCTCCGCGCAGGCCTCCGCGCAGTCCTCCGCGCAGTCCTCAGCGCAGTCCTCCGCGCACCATAGAGGGGGTCCGATTTGGCGGAATTATTTGCGGGGAGTTTCTTGTTGGTTATCAGTTACGAGATGCGATCGCATCGTATACTTTTTTGATTTGCTGCCCGCTCATCTGAAATTACCAATTCAGGTGATATGTTTGACCAGGCTACATCGGCCAACGATCCCATCTTCTTCTTACATCACTCAATGGTCGACTTGATCTGGGAGATGTGGCGACAGAGCAGACAAGTTGGTAATTTTTCATGAGGCAGGCCGAAAGTAGAGGAACCTGCCAAGCGCACGAATTGTCTCTCGTCACTACTCAGAACTCAGAATCACGAGCGCGGATACTTTCGAGGATGCATCGCGCGGGGAGCCGTAAACGCGCAGCGCGGGTAGCAAATAATGCGTGCTGCGCACGCGTCCAGTTTTAGGGGTCTGACCGTAACTGCACCGCGCGCTTGAGAACTTAGTAGTGCATATTATGGCCCTTTTTATAACGATGACGATGATGTACCCTATACAAATTTTTGGTGCCCGTCCGAAGCTCCCGGCGCCAAGTTTGCATAGGCCACATAGAACATAGGACATGTGTATCAAATGCAAATTTCCCAAACTTATAATATTGCTTTAAAGTTTATATCTTCAGACCCGAGCCCAACGAGAGCAGGACTATCCACCGGATAACCAACTGTGCTCTGGAGGATATCATTTTGGTGCCTCGAGACTGGCCCCCTTCAGTGTTTACAGGTATTGTTCGGCGTGCGTTAACAGTAAAGCGAAATACCGCCCGGTTTTTGAATCGCATCGTGGAAAACTGAAATCTTACGTATTTATGCTAATTTACCCCAATTTAGCTCGATTTTTTTTATTCTAATTTTTGCTCATATAAGCTGCATAGTGTACTCTATGTGTTTCAAAAACGGTTCGCTTATTGCTATGCGACTGCAATTTTCTCGAAAAATTTCTACAGGATTTGTGACACGCCGGTTGTCGCGAGAATACATACGATATGAAAATCAGCCTTGAGCAATTAATCAAGTCTATGGGCGGAGCCTTGTATCCTTTTTTTTGCAAAACAAGCGAAAACTGTTTCTGTATTGCCCATGTTTTAGAAACATCGACGCTCTGTCCAACAAGTACACGGATGAACTGTACTCGTTTGCTCCAAGGCCGTCATGTACAGCGCAGAATCCGAGTTGTGGAAGCAAGTAAGTAGAATGGGCGAATGGCGGATCAGCGTTACGTTCAGGTTGCATTCGAACAACGAGCAGAAGGAAAAGGAAGCTTATAAGAATGACGTTACACAGCACAGCATTTAAATTCTCATGTAGTTTGATGTGCATAGCTCGGTTTGTAGTTTGATATAGTTGGTTAATAAACGCTTCAAAAAAAAAAAAAAAAAAAAAAAAAAAAAAAAAAGAGAAAATACCCAAATCTCGTAAAGAGAAGACTTGTCCTATTTGCGGCGAAATGTGATGTGCGCGGATTTATGAACGAATTGGCTCGCCTAGCTCTCGAAAGTCGCTGGGCGAAAGCCATTTGGTTCTCAGTGCGTGATTTTACTTCTTTCCGGTCAAGGGCGGAATGTGCTCATGAAGCTTTGTACTTTGAAATTATGAATTGTAATTCAGAAAAGTTATGAAAACGATTCCTACAGGTTCCTCTTCTGCGATCTTTCTCATGGACAGCCCCGGTGCGCTGCAAAGGCTCGAGTTGGAGGAATGGTTTGTTAATTGCCTTTTTTGTTAATTGCCTGGATAATTAGCTGCTATAAAACTCCCTAAATCATGTATTTACCGAACGATACGGATCATTTTCAGTGTTCCGGTTTCACGCGTGGCGAGGACGTATGCTATAATGGAGTGTGCCAGCGAAACGTCTGCGTTCAGTCGGTGAGATCTATTTATTGATTATTGATTGTTTAATTTTTGCGATACTTGAAACTCATCGCAATCAACCCCTACCCAAAAAAAAAGAACATGTATTTCGCTATACAAGTAAAGATGCATAAATAATCATTATTGATAATGATAATAATATGAGAACTAATAGAAAGAAAGTAATATGAATATAGAAGTATAGATTGAAAGTAGGAGAAAAAATGTTTGATAGATATATCATTAAAATAATTCCCTCGTTTTTTCAGGCCGTCACCACTCCCACACCTATCCCAGTGGTCACCAAGCCACCCCCAAAAACCCCGCCACCCGCACAAGTTCAGGTAAGCGCTTTGTAGCACATAGTGCACTTCACAACTCGATATTCAACGAGAACAAATATAACAATGCAAATATGAGCTTTTGATTGAGACAATCGATTAACACATTTTGCCCAGATTCTAAGCACAGTGCCAAGTTCTATGGCACATGAGCTTTGTGTTTAAGTTGCTAGTTCACGTTTAAAGCTGGGACTCTCCTTCAGGGACCTCTGAAGCCACGTCAAAGGTGCATTAGCAGTAGAAGTTGCTTGATTGATTGTCTAATTACTCCTTTAATTTATTCTAGGTGGACTGCTACAACGAACATCAATGCTGCGCAACGTGGACGCAACGCGGCGAGTGCCAGAAGAATTCCGGATACATGCGAGATTTCTGCAAAGCATCGTGCAATGTTTGCAAGCCGTCCAAGCCGCTTCTTGATGGTACGGTAGATTGGTGTTGTGTTGACGCATTTACCGTACACACAACCTCATTTAGTACAAATAGTGTGGCGATCTTACCGTTAGTGTGGTTTAGTTAGACTTCACCTGGGCAAACAAATCTACCGTATACCTATGGAGCATGATTTAGACTGCTCCGATCGTCATAACAATTGTGCTGGGTGGTCTCGTGGTGGTGAATGTCAGAAGAACGAGGCCTGGATGACTGAAAATTGCCGCAGGAGTTGTAGTAAATGCACGACGACCAGAGCGCAGGCTTGCTCCGCTGGAAAAGGTAACTTGTTGATTTTTTATAGACCTTATCTTTGTCCACATTATTGACTTTTTACTGATTTGTATCGCTTACACTTTTATCGATTTTATCGCTGTTAGTATTAGAAATGTGGAACACACGTAAAAAAGACACGCTAAACTTTGCTTTGAAGAAATTAAACAAAGGAAATAATTATTTGATGGCTCCGCACTCACTATTTTTGCCCACTCTTGCGTTGCGAGATCTTCGCCTTCGCCAAGTTCTCACTAATGTAAAAACTTACCCGGTCGCTAGCCAGTACGCGGCGTAAGAAAAGCGTAAGTATGTGTATGTATGCGTAAGTACCTGCGTAAGTATGCGGTGCATGATCTGAGTTTGAACATACTGTATACTCTACATACAATTGTACAAAATGTACACCGTAAGGATGCAAACATTGGCGCAGTGGCAAGCGCCTCGCTCACTCCGCCGGTCGTTGGTTCTATCCCGGCCCAAAACCCCTTCACCCTACCAAAGGTTTAAAAGTTGGTAGCTGGGATAAAACTGGCGGAGATAAATCGACTACCCGAGAAAATTAGCATCCGTCGTTTTAATGGAAACATTTAGGAACGGCAACAACAAAACCCCAAGCGCAGTGCGAAAACTCGGATGGATGTTATAACGAGTTTGCTTGTTGTCCTCACTGGTCCAATCAGGTTAGTCTCTTATTGTTACATAACCTGATGATTAATAGTTAAGAGTAATAATAATAAAACTAATAGTGCAATTTATTTCTGGTGTGTTGTTTTCCCCAAACTTATCTACTTTACCGCATCGCAGCATCAAAGTTACTTAGGACGCCACGAGTTTAAGTGAGTAACGAAACGTATTATGTGTACGAGCTATGCGTCTGGTTGAAGCGATATAGCATGTTTATGACGCTGTAGTAGAATGACACACAATTTGATGGAACGTATGAGAATTTGTCGGTAATCCCCATAGATTTTAAACCACGTGTCATACAACTTTAAATGTACTTACCTTCCAGGGTCTCTGCCGTACCAACCAAGAGTTTATGGGTTGCAATTGCCGTGTTTCATGTGGAATGTGTTTCCCAAGTGATTATAATTACGGAGGTAATTTGTTTCATAAACTACTAGTCTGCAGGCGCGCAATCTCGGGTCATAGCGGCCTTCGGCAACGTCAGCAATAATGTGAACAATTAAAATGTTGATGCTACTGCCCTGATGTAACCGTTAAACATATCTATTCTTCATTGCTGACATCGACAAGGTGTAAAACGCGTGCCATAGCAGGGTTACTAGATTACCATGGGGATATTGCCAGAACAATTAATAGATTATCATTTGCCATAAAATCCCGTCTGTGACTTTGGGGTCGAAACGGGTTACCTGGGTATTACCGGGTACTTTCGTATAATTTTCTTTTTTCACAGTTTCTTTTAGTTGTTTCTCATAGTTTAATTTTAATTCTTCACCAGTTATACGTTTGGTTTATTAAACGATACTTCTTATTGTTAGTCTATAATAATCCCTTGCAGCCTGTGAGGACTATCACCGTTCCTGTGCCACGTGGTCTCGTTCGGGCGAATGTAAAAAGAACCCGTGGATGGAGGAGAATTGCCGTAAATCATGCAATACGTGCATGTCACAAAGAGAACTGCGAAGTGTGTGCGGAACCACGGCACAAGCGGGGTAAGTGTCTTATAGGTGAGCGGCGACAGAATCGCGCACATGTGGCAAACTCTTTTTAAGGCGCGCGGCAGGTGCGCCGTCAGTGCGCAAACTGTGGTTCAGGTCGTTATGTAAAGGTTAGCCAAGATATATCGGTATAGGACTTACGGTAGATGCTCGACGGTTAGTGGCTAATCATCAGCACCAGAAAATTACAGGCTAATTGCTGGTAGACGACCTAGACGTCTGCAAGCAAGACGTCCGCAATGGGTATAGTCAATTAGATGCTGCGGAGAGAATTTTCAGCAAGTTAGAAAAAAATATAAGAACACTTTGTTGA
This sequence comes from Pelodera strongyloides, assembly GCA_036852015.1. NCBI lineage: Eukaryota > Metazoa > Nematoda > Chromadorea > Rhabditida > Rhabditidae > Pelodera > Pelodera strongyloides. The sequence continues at coordinate 72,144 of JAANDG010000286.1, forward strand.
AAGTCTTCTCTAGGTCAGCAAACACAGTAGAATAGATAAACTGCCCTACTATTCTTTGGGCTAAACATTCTCTCTTTACATTTAGTGCGCGTGTCTGCACACACACTTGTCTGTCCTATTTGCTAGCTTATGGTAATTTACTATAACTTCCCTAGAATACGCATATTTTTGGTTTGCTTGAGTCACCATCTTTTCTGCCCTTGTGCATAGCAGTAGCTAACATACATTAAATATTTCTCATTTCAGCCTCGTCGCGCCGCGTCGCAGCAACGTCGCCGCGCGCCCGCCGCAAGGAGGATGGGGTCGCGGTTTCGGATGGGGCAGCGGGGGCGCCGGATGGGGTAACGGAGGGGCCGCTTGGGGCGGATGGGGTAAATAAGGAGATTTTACCCCGAGATGAGTGGGCTTCTGATCTGTGTACGCTTATTACCCCTGATTTGTACCATTGACACGCTTAGTACGGCTTTATTGTATTGAGTAGTTTTTTAATTAAGTAGTATTAAATTCGAGGAGAACTGAATTTTTACTCCACTATTGCTATGGCTTGATACAAGCATTGTAGCTTAGAATGATTACCTTCTCGCGTATGTGTTCTTATTGTTAGTAATTTCCTATAGATGTTTATTATAACTATTAACAAAGCATTTATCAACTTACCACAATCATACAACCAACATCGATAAGAAATCGGAGCTTATCTTAGTTTTTCCTGTGATATGATAATAAACTATCTATATAATGCTTGCTTGTGATACCTAGAAATAAAGAGCCTTATTTATTGTGATAAATACGTAGGTGCTGATATTTTCTAAACTTGACTTTGTCACACTATATTATATAATAATTATTTGAAATAAAGTTTGGAAATTGTTATGTTGGTTTTCGTGTTTTACTTGTGTTCGTACAACACTGCATCGGCCTGCACTACTTACAATTAGTCTATAATAAAACCGGTAACACTCGAAATGTTGAAGAAAAAATGAAAAGGAGAAAATCGTAATCTTTATCGTCCCGAAGCTACCCCTTATTGTGTCTACCTACGTTCTCAGGCGCGCAGCGCGGAAATGCGTAACCGCGTCCGCGGAAAAGATATGGATTTTTAACATGGGAAAGGCGGAGACGCAGAAAAGAGATTTCTCTGTGTTTCGACTTTTCCAACACAAAATTGCAATCTTTTCCCGCGAACGCGGCTACGCATTACCGCGCTGCGCGCCTGAGGACAAGAGCCCAAGGGTATCTGGCTCTGTAGACGGATGGCCTCGGGACATACGATAAGAAAATAAGGGTGGAACGGATAGGCCCGGGACAACAATAAAGCCAGGTACCCTAGCTAGGAACGATAAAGAATTTTAATAGAATTGAAAGCTTTATAGAGCTTTCCACGTTTAAGTGCACGTTCGCGAATATGGAAAGTGCGAAAGTGTAACTCAAGCGCATGTTCGCCGAATTCCATGAATAGCACGGTGCAAAACCGATGTATACCTTCACGCCCAATGAAAAATCGGTGCAATTTGTGTCTTCGTGGTGAAACCTTTATTTGCACTCCTACTCCTACTGTAGCGAGTTTTAAAATACGCGTATGTATGGAACGCGAACGTGCACTTGAATAAAATTTCGCACTTTCCACGTTCGCGAACTTGCACTTTAAGCTCTATTGTATTGATTTATTCCTTCCAATTAAACGAGCGTGCTTCAAAAGTCATGTTTATTGGAAGCTAACACCTAACACCATCATTTTTCGATAACAAGAACTAAATTAACACTTACTCTCGTGATCCTCCTCCTTTAATAGATGACGTTGCGTGATAAATTGTGGGAAAATTTCTGCAAGAAAAGATGCAGAAACAAGCTTAAAAGCTACTATACTGGAAATTTCCACAAAACAACTGCATCACATGGTTTCGATAGGCTATATTTGCCTTCTCTTTCTACTAAAGATAACTGGCCGCGTCGAATGCGATTCATGTTCGATTTGTTTTGGTGAGAAGTTGTAAATTAGTATTTTATGCGTTTAATTAAACGGTGGCTCATGAAAAATACACCCTCCATTTCTTTCCTTTTATCGAAGGATGGCGGTTTTCTGGTCTAAAAATATTTGCAAAGTACAAGTTTAGGGTTTTTAATGTTAATTTAAGACGCAATAGTTAGCTTAGCGTGAAATTTAGGGAACTTGTTGGAGACTCGCAGGGCTAAAAGCTACATGCTATATTCACGAGTTTTATGGAGAAACTACGATGCTGTGCAAGATCCGCTAATGTGATTTAAAAGCCAATTTTCACCAGCCACTTTTTAGAAGCACCACAACCTGCTCCGTCTGCGCCAGAACCTGGATGGACGGGTATGTGTGTTCAATGCCACCACTCGGTCACGACGTGGTCACCAAATGGGCTGACCCACTAAAAACCCAGAGCTCTATAAACAAAAATTAATTCAAAAATTATATTGAATTCAATTCCGGTTTGTGTCTTTTCGATAATAGATAAGCTGAATGAGCGTTTCCAATCTGCGATTTATTAGTTGAAAAAATTTATTGATTGATTATTTAGAAAAAACATCCCATTATTTTAGAACCACATTGTATGGATGCTGCTGGAGGACAGGTATGCATTTGCTGTTTGTAACAAAAAGTTTTTAAAAGCAATATACCCCCGGGCTTTGAGACGTATGTTAGACAACCGTATCCCCATATTAAAGCATTAACCTTTAAAAATAGCAAGGACAAACCTTTTTAAAATTGGCTGTTATACCCCATTAATATTTCAGAAGTTAGTGTCCGTGCCCATTCGATACTATCGCAAGAACATGATTGCAGCAACTGAGAAGAGAGAATGCCTAGAAAAATGTGCTGCCGATTTGCAATGTGAAGGTATGGCTTATCGCTTATGGATCGTGTACGGTAGCAAACGTACTCCTCCTCTTTTAGCCCTGCTTGACATCTTGACAACCTTGACATCTTGACATCAGCCCTCCTTGACATCTTGACATCCTTGATATCTTGACATCTTGACAACATCCCTCCTTGACACCTTGACATCCTTGATATCTTGTCATCTTGGCATCAGCCCTCCTTGACACCTTGACATCACTTGACATCACATTTTGACATTCTTGACTGTTGACATCTTTCTTGACATCGCGATTAGTTGAAAAACGAGTGCACGAAAGAATAGCACATTTCACGGAATGATTCCAATCAGCTCATAAAGTCAGCCCAATCAGCCCAATCAGCTCATTAGTCACGCATACCAGACAATATATCGTGGTCACGAAATAGTCAGTATACAGTAGTCAAGCGCAATAGACAATATTAATACACCGTAGTCCCCGGTATGGCAGACGACAAAAAGCAGTAGCGCAGGTCAGGGGATATACAGTAGTCAGGCAATTCGCAAGTCCAGAGAAAAACTCACAATTACCATCGAATAATTGCAGGTGTTGAATGGTACAACTCCAATTGTCATACGATACACACAACATACTACATAGGAGCCACCCCGACACAGGGAACCATCAAGTTCAGATCCAGCAGGTGCTTCAACCGTGAGTTTGCGAACGTTACTCGCCGGACGGGTGGCCTAGTGGATAATGTGTCTGTCTCTCATGCGGAAGATCACGGTTCGATTCCCCCCGAGTGTTCTTTCACTCGGAATGACCTGACTGAGCGTAAAAGCTGTCATATAGCATTGCGGAAATGAAAAGTTAACATCCATCCACAACTTTCAACGGAGAAATTTGTGTATACAGACTCGAACGCGCAGTTACTTGACAGTACATGCAAATACAGCGTTTTCGTTACGATTTAAAAACCGGCTGTTATTCCGCTCTAACATTTCAGTACCGGCCAATGATTTGTCTCTGCAGCGTCTGAAACGTCATTGGACTCGTGGAAAGTTTCATATGTGGAATTTCAAGAACGAACGTGGGACAGAATTGAAAGAAAACTCGTGAGTGGCTTGTTATAATGGCAAAAACAAGAGAAACAGCTCACCCCCGTTATATAAACGGTTCAAGGAAACCTTACAAAGCCAGAAAGCAGGCGGTGGCCAACCTACTCCCGGTGGCCAATCTAGTCCCTGTGTCTCCTGGTGGCCAACCTACTCCCGCTGTCTCTCTGTGGCCAATATAGTCCCGCTGTCTCCCGGTGGCCAATCTACTCGGGAAGCCGATTTAGCTCCGTCCGTTCTAATCCATCAAGATTGTTTCCGGCAAAAAAATACACCTTTACTTTTCTGAATGTTAGAAGATCAATGTGATTGCCCCCGTTTCTTAATTTAATGTCTCTGCGATTAGGGAGATTGAGCACTAACATTTATAGTCTAAATTTTTATTAACCGCTTTAGAAAATAAAAAAAAAATAAAAAAACCAACGATTATTCCTAGTGACCCCATCCCTTTAAAATAGCATATGCTCAGAATCGAGGAAAAAAATTGAGCATATAAATCATTTAGTTACTAAGCAAATCGGTAAGTCAATAAATAAAAACAGCAATCAATCAATCAATCAATCAATCAATTAATCAATAATCAGTTGCTTCTGATAAGAAATTTCTAGAGGAGCCTGTCTACTACCAACCGATGTGGAGGGATGCAATCTCGTGCCTTTTGGATCTAACGCAATTAGTAAGATTTGTCTCATTCGGTTTCATTTACCGGGCCGGGTCGTTCAGTTCGTCTCTAACGCAATCGACCCGAGTTCGATTCCGGCCCATGACAACTTTGAAACCACCTCCAGGCAAGGGAATCATAGGCGAAGCCTGCTGGCCCTAGCTCGAAGACGTCGAGCAATTTTTCATCTGAAACTCGTCGCCTACTGCTCAGGAGCTCTACGGAACATGTCATAAGCAAAAAATTTGAATTTGAACGCCCTTGAATAAAGGCGCACGATCTTGAAGCGCAAAAACTAATATATAATGGACATCACATGTATGCAGTTAAAGCTGGGTTTAACGTGATTCTCTCCTTAATGGATTTATTTTTCACTGTTTCAGATCGCCAAATATTCACTGGAGAGTTCGATATCTTTGAGGGTTATTGCGCCACAACTTACGGTGAATGTGGAGCGACTGAACTTCTCAAAGGGTACTATCGAACAGTCAATAAGCTCCCGCCAGGTAACGGAAACTTGTTCAAGTTGGGTTGGTCAAGGAATTGGCTTAGAGCGGTATGGCACGCTGTTGGCGAACAACCGAAGTTGGAACTGCCAGACCCCATCCCTTTAATACATTTTATGTTGCAGATTGGCACTACTCAATTGGGGCATTCACGGAAAACGCGCAGATAAAAAACTACAGATACTTGGGAGATGTGTGCTACTTCTGGCCAGGATATATGGATATAAACTGCCCAATGCCGGAGGCTTAAAGGGTCGGGCTCACGAGAATAAAGTTTTCCTTAATTATATTTGTGAAGAAAGTCTGGAATATCGGAAATATATCCGTGAAAAGCTCATTTGTTTATGTGCTACTTCTGAAAAATGTTATGGCAAAAAATCGTAGACTTCACCTGACAACTGACACCCGCCACCGTAGTCCGAATTGGGAAAAAATGAATGAAATTATTGGTTGAAATTATTTTCCCTTGAGCCCCTCATGGTTAAGATTCACGGTCACGTTAAAAGTGATTAAATGGTTCATGTCCAATAAAAATGTGTTTTTTTTTCTTGAATTTCTTGCATCGCAGTATTTCTGTTATAAAATCCAGTGGAAAAGTTAACAACTTCTACTAAATAAGATTTTTCATGTGTTTGACTTGACACACTTTGTAAGCTCCACGATTTTAAAGGGATAGGTTCACCTCGATCGAATTGCACCCTTTTTTATAATTACTATTGATAGTATGACCTCTGACGGTCAAAATGCGAAAGCTACAGTAAAATTTCTTTGCTCCCGAGCTAGGATCAAGCTCAAAAGCTAAGCTACCTCGACTTTATAAAACAACTGGCGTACCACAGCCGAAGTCAGACGGTAGGCCAAATGTGCTACGAATGCGAAATAACGTGACATGGCTAGAGGTGCAGAGATTGTTGTGATAGAAGGGGGGGGGGGGGAAATATAAGGCTTATAAGGTCCGTGCATACCGTTTAACTACGGCTGTGGTACGCCAGTGGTTTAATAAAGTCGATGTAGCTTAGCTTTTGAGCTTGATCCTGGTTCGAGGAGCAAAGGAAATTTACTGCAATTTCGTATTTTGACCGTAATAGGTCATGCAATTTGAGGTGAACCTATCCCTTTAAAGGGTCAGGCCCACCGTTTCGAACCTATATTTATTATTTGTTCATAATTTTTGTAAAGGGTGTTTATTATAAAATATACACACTGTGTTTGAACTGGCTTCACCATCGCGAAGCTTTTCACGTAAATTTTCCTTACAGAGTATACAGTATGGAAAAGCAATTGCACCCTTATTTCCTTATTGTGCGTGTCCCGGGGCACGTCGCTCTTTTGTCTGTCCCTTATGAGCCTGGCTATACAGTCGGCTACCCTCGGGACACGCACAATAAGGAAATAAGGGTGCAATTGCTTTTCCATACTGTATACTCTGTAAGGAAAACTTACATGAAAAGCTTCGCGATGGTGAAGCCAGTTCAAACACAGTGTGTATATTTTATAATAAACACCCTTTACAAATATTATGAACAAATAATAAATATAGGTTCAAAACGGTGGGCCTGACCCTTTAAAGGGACAGGCCCGTCAAATTAAACATATGTTTACGAGATGTTCATACTGTTTACAAAGCATTTTTATTACAATATATACAAACCAAATTTCACCTTCATTCACCCTGGGACACTTTTTTCCGATGCGCTCAACTCATATATATATATATACCATAAAGCTGCAGATTTCAAAGCCGTATACGCAAATTTTGATCGCAGTCTAATTTTACGATAAATTTGCATAGGCAGCTTGGAAATTTCCGTCTTACGGTATACATATGCGTTGAGTGCATCGGAAAAAAGTTTCCCAGGGTGAATGAAGGTGAATTTGGTTTGTATATATTGTAATAAAATTGCTTTATAATCGTTATGAACGTATCGTAAATATAGGTTCACTTTGATGGGCCTGTCCCTTTAAGAACGACATCCAAAATTGCAAGTAATTTAGTTTTTTTGTCCTTTTCGCTACATTTAATAAATTGATAAAAGGTAATAAATTGAACTCTCCTGAGCCTCATCTAATATATGGCGTTCCGTGATAAATTGTGGGAAAGTTTCTGCAAAAAAAGATGCAGAATGAGCTGAAAAGCTATATTATACTGGAATTTTCCACAAAATAACTACATCGGGATGTTTTCGATAAGTTATATTTTCCCCCTCCTTATAATATGGAAAGCTCACGACGCCGAATGCGCTTCTTGTTCACTTTGTTTTGGTGAGAAGTTATAAATTAATCTTTGTTAAAGGGATAGGCTCACCTCGAATTGCACCTTTTTTTATAATTTATGTTGATAGTATGACCTATGACGGTCAAAATGCGAAAATTGCAGTAAATTTCCTTTGCTCCCCGTAGTAGGAGAGCTTGCTCAAAAAAGCTAAACTACCTCGAATCTATAAAACAATTGGAGTACCGCAGTCATGGTAAGTGGGAAATAGCGCAGCACGCCTGGAGACGCTAGTAAATACAGGGCCCTTTTATCATCCTCTGCCTATCACAACAATATCTGTACCTCCAGCCCTCCTGCGCTATTTCCGACTTACCATGGCTGCGGTACTCCAATTGTTTTATAGATTCGAGGTAGTTTAGCTTTTTTGAGCAAGCTCTCCTACTACGGGGAGCAAAGGAAATTTACTGCAATTTTCGTATTTTGACCGTCATAGGTCATACTATAAACATAAATTATAAAAAAAGGTGCAATTCGAGGTGAACCTATCCCTTTAATTAAATATGTGCATCAATTAAAATGTGTGCATCAATATGATGAAAGGTGCAATTGAACTGCCGCACTCAGATTCACACCTCCAACTTCCAATTAGAAAGTGCTCATTTTAAAGGGAATGTCAACCCGGTTTTGCATGTTGGGCTCAAAATAAAGCTTACCTTTTGAAGGTAAGGAAAGTGGAAAAAAAACTTTTAAGTAAGAAGACGTCAATTTCAAAACGCTCCAAAAATTCCATCAATATGGGATTCCGCTCGTTTGCTCAAAAAACAGCGACTTCCTGAAGCAAAGACGTGTGCTAACACGGTCTTTCTATATGTGTTGCAAAAAAAATCTTTTTTTTTTTAACGCGCGCAGTAGACAGCATATAAACAATGAGTGAGCCAGATAAATTCTTGGAGTACCGTAGTCCTAAAAGAGTCTCGAGACTATAATAGCTTGGGGGGGCCACAATAAAGCCAGGTACCCTCGAGACGATAAAGAATTTAAGACTTCGAGTTTTGCGGACAACCTACTGTACTCTACAGAATTCGCTAATGTAAGTAAACAACTGATCCCCAATCACTTTTTAGAAGACGATGGGCGAGAAAACCCCACTTTGTCTACGCCAGAACCTGTATGGACGGGTGCGTTGGTTCCCATATTTGGCTAGCAGGGCCTTTTTCGATTATATGTATATATATATAAGTTCATGAACAAAATTGATCGATCACTTGTGAAGATTGTCTTGAAAAACTTTCCCACCATTTCAGAACCACAATGTATGGATGCTGCCGGTGGACAGGTTGGTCTTTGCAAATGCAGTGGTCTAACGTAGGTTTCGTATCAAAGTCCGGCGAGACGTACGATTCGTTCAAAACTCCGGCGGGACGTACGTTTCGTTTCTCTCCGGCGGGACTTACGTTCTCTTTCAAAGTCGTGCGGTCCTTTGAATCGTACTTTAGACAACTGCATCCCCATACGTTGAATGCAAAATAATACAACTAGACAAAAAGCGCGCAGTATCGCAAAGTTATCTACATATGCTGTGCGGGAATAAATACGTTTCAAAAGTGCGTGAATCATTCGACATACGTTTCAAAATTGGGTCGTTATACATTGCCGCGAGCGAAGATGCAAGACAAAGCATCCTTGACATCCTTGACATATTAGTTGTCATGTCAATATAGAAGCGATAAGGGTGTTAGGTGAAATTGTGCTTTATGTTAGTATTTCAGAAACTGGTCTCGGTCCCCATTCGTTACTACAGGAAGGACAGAATTGCCGCATCCGAAAAGAGACAATGTTTAGAGAAATGCGCGGCTGATTTGCAATGTCAAGGTGTGTCATCCATGGCATCACGCGACATCCTTGACATAATTTGGCATACTTGACATACGGACAACATGCTTGACACCGCGGATAGGTGAAAACAACGATGCGAAAAAAAATCATCCTCCCGCCTCTAACGTAGTCACGCGTAGTTGATAGTTGATACTAGACAATATACCGTAGTCAAACAACAGATAACATTAATATACTGTAGCCGCCCGCTATGACAGGCGGCATACCGCAACAGTAGTGTAGCAGACGGTGTACAGTAGTCATGAAACTCAAGAGTCCAGAGAAATCTAATTATTACCGTTCAACAATTGCAGGCGTCGAATGGTATGACTTCATTTGTTATACGATACACCCAACATACCACGTAGGAGCCACACCAACACAGGGGACGATCAAGTTCAGATCCAGCAAGTGCTTCAACCGTGAGTTTGCAACAATTATTAGTCGACCAACTTTTCAAGAACCGGCTGTTAAACCGCTAGTGGGATATTACACAATTTGCATAGAGTACATGGGAATACTGCGTCATACTTAAGATTCAAAAACCTGATGTTCGACCGCTTTTTAGTGTCGGCGAATAATTCAACGCTGCAGCGGCTGAAACGCCACTGGGACCAAGGACTATATCACATGTGGAATCATAATAACGCACATGGGACAGAATTGAAAGAAAACTCGTGAGCGATTTGATCAATTAAAAAAAAAAGCATTTATATAAACGGTGCATTGGGGCCCGGTATGGTTAAACAGCCAATCTGCTTGGGTATCCGATTTGTCTAACCAGCTGAGTATTAACCAGCCCGTGTCTTTTGCATGTGTTACTAAGCCACCTGATGCGGTTAAAGCGAAGTACCGGCCGGATTTTGTAACACATCGTGGTCAACTGAATTATTACGTACCTATGGCCTATGCAAAGTTGTTCGAATTTAGCTCGATTTTTTATTCTGATTTATTGTCATTTGCATTGGCAGCATGAGAACTCTGGTGTACTCGATGTTGATGTATTTCAAAAACCGGCCGGTATTTCGCTTTCGGATCGCAGTCACTTCAAATTCGCCTTTTTACTTCAATTATCCATAAACATGAAAAAGCACCTAGAAAAATACCATTCCGGTGTCAATTTACTGAAAAATTAACCCAGGGAAAGAAATCCCCTCGGTTGCGTTCTAATTACGTACAGTATGACAACGACAACTGAGACAGTAGAGGAGACACTTTCCCTCTTCCCCGGTTTTTCTTTGTTTTGTCATCATTGGCAACCGGCCAAGTCCAACTGCGATTTAGAAAACACCCCATTTTGTCTAAAATCAAAAGTCAACCGAAGGGATTTCTTTCCCTGTGATAAATGTTCCGTAAATCGGTATTGGAAAGGTATTTTTCTAGGTATCTTTTTATATTTATTGATAAGTGAAGTAAAAATGCGAAATTGAAGTGACTGCGATCCTTTAAGTGATTCAGATCTACTTGATAATGTAAAAAACTTAAGGACTCGACTTGGCTACGTAGCCTAGACTCAATAAATAGAAGCAAAATCGATAAAAAAGTGAATAAACAAAAGCTGTAAATCAATCAATAATCAGTTGGTTCTGATAAGATATTTATGGGTCGTATGGCCCTAGTGGGTAGTGCACCCGACTGTCAATCCAGAGGTCGGGGGTTCGATCCCGGCTAGGTGCACAAGGTGGTTTTTCGCTTCCTGGGTGCAAAGAAAATCACCGAGCGCCGTAATCATACGAGGTCGGCAGGCATGCGACAGCCGGACCGTATCTTCATGGTATCCTGCAAGTCGTGTCAACCCCGTGCTTACCCCGCTTCGCGCGGGGTGTGGGCCCGTTAATTGGAAGTTTTTTTCTGATAAAATATTTCTAGAGGTGCCTGTCTACTACCAACCGCTGTGGAGGGATGCAATCTCGTGCCTATTGGATCGAATGCAATTAGTAAGATTTTTCTCATTCGGTTTCATTTACTATTCTTCCTCATTTTCGCTCTTCGTCTTTCTCGCCCTGCCCTCTCCCTCTCCCTTCGTTTCTAGCTCCTTCTAATCTACTAGAGTCTACTCTCCTCTCTTTTAACCTCCTCTCTCTCTCTCTCTCTCTCTCTCCTCTCTCTCTCTCTTCCTACCTCTCTCTCTCTCCTCTCTCTCTACCTCTCTCTCTCTACCTCTTACCTCTCTCTCTCTCTCTCTACCTCTCTCTCTTCAATGTTCTGTGTTAATGTAGTGAACTTCAAATGTATTGAAGCCTATTTTATCGTGATTCGTTCCTTGTTTCCCTGTTACAGACCGCCAACTATTCGCCAGAGCATTCGATCGCTTCGAGGGTTATTGCGCCATGTCTTATGGTGAATGTGGAGCTACTGAACTGCTCAAAGGGTACTATCGAACAGAACCTGAAGGTAACCGAAAGCTGGGCGAACTTAGGTTCGTCAGTGAATCATGTTTAAAGCGGTACGGCAAGCTGTTGGCGAAATATTTTTTACAACTGCGGTTGAAATTCCAAACCCCGTCACCCACATGCCTGTAAAGAGAAATAGCGGCAGGTTTTGAAACTCATCTATTTTCTTTATTTTTTTCCCACCGCCTACAGTGCACCAGCTGTCGAATTGTCGAATAGAAAGGAGCTTCCGATTTCTTTCACCCAGTATCATCTAACTACAAACTCTGGGATCGTTGACTTGGAAACTTTTTGGACTGGTTGTGTTTTTTATAGGGTGTACAATACTTCCCAAAAATAAACAAAAGGGCGATTTGAATTGACCCAATCCCTTTAAATATTAAATATTGAATATTCTTCATATTCTTTAAATATTAGAGACCTAAGCCTTTAATATATGTTCTGTTACAGATTGGCACTACACAATTGGGCTGTTCACGGAAAACTCCCAGATTAACAACTACAGGTACTTGGGAGATGTGTGCTACTTCTGGCCAGGATATATTGATATCAATTGCCCAATGCCGGAGGCTTAAAGAGTCGGGCTCACGAGAATAAAGTTTTCCTTAATTTTATTTCCGAAGTGTCTGGAATTTCGGATATACATCCCTGAAAAGTGAAAAGCGCATCAGCTTATCTGATATTTCTGTAAAAATGTTATGTATGTCAAAAACCCCTAGAGCTACACCTGACAACCTGCAACTGACACCTCCTACCGTTGTCCGAAGATGGAAAAATTGAAGAAACTATTTTCCCGCGAGCTCATCATTGTGCCATATCCATATCTACCACTCCGAGTCCCTCGGGGAAATATTCCCTGGGGACAGAAAATAGCATTCTAATGTGAGACACGCAGAGAAAAAGACGCGGAATTCCCCGTAGGGAATTGAGTGGTGAATATGGCCTCAGATTCACGGTCAGGATAAGAGTGCTTAGACAAATGGCTTAGGCCCAATAACAATGTTTTTTTTCCTGAATTTCTTGCATCGCAGTGTTTCTTTTATAAAATCCGGTGGAAAAGTTAAGAAGTTCTACTAAATAAAGATTTTTCATGTGAAATTTGAATTGACACATTTTGTATGCTTCACGATCTTAAAGCGAAATGCTAGCCTCTTTGGAAAATTTGCATATGATAAGCAAATCCAATGTATCCTATGCTAATTCTGTACGATTGCTGGACGATCGTACAAAATTAGCATAGGATACGTAGGATTTGCTTATCATATGCAAATTTTCCAAAGGGGCTAGCATTTCGCTTTAAGAAAGCATCCAAAGTTGCAAGTATTTTCGTGTTTTCTCTTTGGTTTTACAAATGGAAATATAAGCCAGCGGAAAACAGCGTCACCTCAGGCCTACAAAAAACAGATGGGCCTAGGTGTGGTGGGCCACGCATTTTGGACCAGGTATAGGCGGCGCTCAGAGACAGAATGGGTCTGATGTAGACATGAGTACGGCGATCGTCAGCGTTTTTGTTTTTTTATTTTTGTTCGCCTACATCTGGTCTACACCGGGCACACATGAGCAATGAGCTTTGAGCACTGTAGTGGATTTTGAAACGCAATATAGACAAAATACATCAGCTAGAAGATTAAGGTAGCACGAGCGTAACTCGAATCCAGCACCTTACGGATGAAAATCAAAAAGATGGTATAACCTGTTAACGTTCTTATTTAAAGCGGTATAACATACGGTTTTGGAAACGTATGTAGAAGGACTGAATTCCCTCGCATCATATGCAAATGAGTGTGATTTGAATAAAAACTCGAACTCAATTCGAGCTCACTTATTGTTAGCATAAGTACATAGGAATGTGGATTTCGTTTTCCACTTTCCAACGAAACGGATTTTATACCGCTATATCTCCGCATGTTCAATCTAACATACTAATAAAATAGGAAGTCCAATCGCGGCTGCAATAAAATAAAAGTAAAGCGTAAACAAAAAGCTTAAAAATTTAATGGATGATGTTCGGTGATAAATTGTGGGAAAATTTCTGCAAGAAAAGATGCAAAATGAGTTGAAAAGCTACTATAGTCAAACTTTCCACAGCATAACTTCATCGGATGTTTTCGATAGACTATATTTTCTCCCTCCTCATAATATGGAAAGCTCACGACGCCGAATGCGCCTCATGTTCAATTTGTTTTGGTGAGAAGTCATAAATAAACTCGTGTGTACAAAGCTAAGCCGAGTCGCTGTACGACGGACCGTTTGAATTACCGGGCGGCCGCAACGCGCCCGTTGCGTGCTTTGCGGCTTTTGTTCACATTTAAGACAAAAGTTCAAATATTTTATTCTACGGCCTTTTATGGGTATACTGTATTGGGCGCCATGCTAGATTTACGCTGCGCCCAAGAGATGCGTTCTGCGCAGAATCCCCCCTGACATTTCCTTTAAACATCATAATCTACTTTAGAAGGAGGGCCCGCTCCGTCCACGCCAGAACCTGTATGGACAGGTATGTGTATATATATATATATATATATGTGTGTGTGTGTGTGTGTGTGTGTGTGTGTGTGTGTGTGTGTGTGTGTGTGGTGTGTGTGTGTGTGTGTGTGTGTGTGTGTGTGTGTGTGTGTGTGTGTGTGTGTGTGTGTGTGTGTGTGTGGTGTGTGTGTGTGTGTGTGTGGGTGTGTGTGTGTGTGTGTTAACATATGAGGCTAGCATTGTTTGAATTATCCTGTGACTTATCGATTGACCAACGTGTTGTTTTATAATTTGGCCAATTTGTTTATTTATCAAATACACCATTTTGTGCTGTAAATGATATTTTATTGTTAAATGATTTTCCTACTCTTTTCAGAGCCCCATTGCATGGATGCTGCCGGTGGACAGGTTAGCGTGTGCCAAAGTCGTTCTTTTTTTGAAGCGATATGAAAGCCGGTTTACGTAACGAAACGTATCTCAGACAATGCAAATGAATGTAATGATAACCAAAATTTGCGCAGTGCTACATGGCCGTTTCCCACGTTTTCGAGCATTTGAGCTTTTCACGTTAAAGCGAAATGCTCGCCTCTTTGAAAAATTTGCATATGATATGCAAATCCTATGTATCCTATGCTAATTGTGTACGATTGCCGTGGACCATCGTACAAAATTAGCATAGGATACATAGGATTTGCTTATCATATGCAAATTTTCCAAAGGGGTTAGCATTTCGCTTTAACATTTCAGAAACTCGTCTCTGTCTCCATTCGTTACTATCGCAGGAACAAGATTGCAGCAACTGAGAAGAGAGAATGCTTAGACAAATGTGCTGCCGATTTGAGTTGTGAAGGTGCTGAGTCCCTTCTGTTTAAATGTTTAAATGTTTATTAGACTCTTAGAAAGAGCGCAACGCCATAAGAGACGGAAAAAATCTGGGAAAATACCCAGGGAAACTTGGTTCTTATGGGACCACGGGAAAAAGCACACGCTTCAGAGAATGACAAAAATCAACATCCAAGTGTCTATATCATCTACTTTTATTTTTCTTTTTCATCGTCTCTCACGGCGTTGCGCTCTTTTAACGAGTATCATGAATTTTCAAATGTTAAAAAAAAACGTATTCATAACTCCCTTCTGAGAAAGTAACATATTAAAAAGATTTACAATGACCGCGATTAATAGACATACCGTAACCTCGGGTACCGTTATCGTAGCTATGACCACGCGTACTGTTACCGTAGCTAATGTAGCGTTACAGACAATGTACCGAGCCACACGTCCAGACGAGCTTACTTTCCCACTCATTGCAGGCGTTGAATGGTACAACTCCAATTGTTTTACGATATATCCAAAATTCTACAAAGGGGCCATCCCAACACAGGGAACCGTCAAGTTCAGATCCAACAAGTGCTTCACCCGTGAGTTTGAAAAAAAGATTTATATGCCATTCTATTCTGCGGCCGCATTCCCCAGCACTGAGTATATGCTCCCAGCATCCTAGTGGGAGGCAAGAGTTAGGGCGGGATGAGATAATTACTGATGTCAGTGTCCCGCCGTTACTAGTTACTACTACCTAGCAATGAGGGCTTGAACAGCTTACCTTGTTATTTTGTACTTTTCGTTTTTATCAATAAACTTTTATATATCAAATCTAGCCACCCATAAATTCGATGTGATTCTATCAATACTACCGTATTTCTGCACGAAACGTGCATATATAATATGAAAAATAAAAAAAATATTATCGTGTAGTTCCAAAATACTGTAAATTTTCACCATACTTGGAAACCCCATTGTGCATAGAAAGCAGATTATTCATGTTTTCATACGGGAAAAAATAGTGCATAACTATGTAAATGGGTCTTCAATTAAGATGACAAAATAGCGAAAAAAAATATTCAAATTCAGTTCCGACCAACAATTCTTTCAAGCGTCTGAAACGTCACTGGAACAATGCGCTGTATCACATGTGGAACTACAAGAATACACGCAACTCGTGAGTGGTTTTATGCGATTTAAAGCGAAATACCGTGCTTTTTTGGTGCAGACACCAAATAAGCACGGAACTTGGTCGAAAAAAACACGGATCATCACTGATAGGTGTTTTCTGCTGTGTTTTTTTTTCGGTTTTCGGTTTTCATAAACTCCATCTTTAGTGGAGCATGTCTACTACCAACCGAATTGCATGGATGCGATCTCGTGCGAATTGGATCGAATGCAAATAGTAAGATTTATTTGCCACACTTGGTTTCATTTGTCTTTCTCTCTCATTATCTCTCTCATTCTCTCTCTCTCTCTCAAACAATTCTTATTTTCAAATGTAGAATATACACACTGAACCCCAGATATCGGGCTTCATCTAGCTCAATTCTTTGATATTGGATGATGAAACTCAGAGGAAGAAAAAAGATGAGAGAGAGTATAGAGAGAGAGAGAGAGGCGGACAGACAGAGAAAGAAGGAGAGAGAGAAGAGAAGAGATAAGAGAATTTTTTTTATATTTTTATTACAGACCGCCAACTATTCACCGGTCATTTCGATATCTTTGAGGGTTATTGTGCCCGAACCTATGGCGAATGCGGTGCTACTGAAGTACTCATGGAGTATAATCGCACATCACCTCCAGGTAATATTATATGCCCTAGCCAGACGACGTCGAGCAATTTGTCATCTGGAACTCGCCGCCTACTGCTCAGGACCTCTGCGGAACATGTCATAAGCAAACCTTGAAATTGTACTTTGCCCTTGAATAAAGGTGCACGCTCTTGAGGCGTAAAAGATTTATTATTATTATATAATATTATTTATTACGTTATATAATAATATAATATAATTTTATTATTTAATATATAATACTATTACTTATATAAATATAATATTATTTATTACGCACACAAGAATGTATAACGTACGGTTTGTCGAATATATTACAGGAAACATACAGAACTAGGGTAGTGGTAGTGGAAGACTTGCTGAGCAATAGGCCTTCCCCAGAGGTATTCTAAGTGATACCGCCAACCAGAGGGATGGTACGTAATCAGCGGTACGGCACTATAAAGCGGTATGGCACGGAATTTTGATGAGTTTGATTCAGGCATACCACCGCTTTCATACATTTATGTTGTAGATTATCACTACACAATTTCGCTCTCCATGGAGAACTCACAGATGAACTACTACAGATTCTTGGGAGACGTGTGCTATTTCTGGCCCGGATATTTGAACATAAACTGCCCTATGCCGGAGGATTAAGCGGCTCAGGCCCAGAGAAAATGTTGCTTGCTGATTTACCCTTTTTCGAGGAACATGCAAAAATAACCCTTCTTCTACTAAATAAAGGTTTTCTCTTTTTTTCAACCAGTGGGTTACGCACATGGTACATTATAAGCTACGAGCTTTGCAAAGTTATCCATCATTAGATTAAAATTGAGTAAATGATTCAACCTTGTCTCCCTCGGCTGCTCTCTCCTCCATCCTTCTCTCTCTCGTCTGCTCTCTCTCTTTCTCTCTCTCTCTCTCTCTCTCTCTCTCTCTCTTTCTCTCTCTCCCTCTCTCTCTCTTTCTCTCTCTCCTTCTCTCGCTGAAAGGATGAATCATTCATCATATGGTTGTACATACAAAATGACCTTGTTTGAACCTGGATCATCCATTTTAATTGGCTCTGTTTTAAACAAAAAGGTATTAAAAAGCATACAAAACACATATACTCAAAATCAGACCTAAAACAGGTGCAACCTCTTACTAAAATGAAATTTCTTCCGCTATTAATCTTATGCTTGTGAGTTTTCTATCTCACCCCTTGTTAATAACCCTTGCGGAAAAGCTAAAACACCATGGACTGTTGTATTACGAAGTTCGATTCCGGAAGCTTTGTAGAGGTATCCCACGTTTGCCAAACCGCATTACATTGCAAAAAGCTAACAGCATAGAATCAAATCACGAAAAAATGACAATCACTTCGCGTTAGAGTACTAGACAATGCGGCTTTTACAGCCATGAACAGTCATGATTATCCCTGTGTTTTCAGTTTGTTTCACTTGGCCTTTACGATTCTTTCAGGATTTCACCCATTTGTGGTCGAGGTTTCTCGGCTTCAAGGGGATTCAGCGCGGCTAGATCATCCTCTTTTTCATCCGCGAAGTCGACTTCTTTCTCCAGTCCGTCCAAGGCATCCGGTTCCTCTCTTGGATCATCCTCCGGATCATCCCTAGGATCATCCGGGTCATCCCTATCATCACCTGGGTCATCCATATCCTCATCCGGATCATATCTAGGATCATCTCTATCATCCCTAGGCTCTTCGGGAGGAATAAAAACACCTTTAGCACCAGTTCCAGCTACTTCACTGTCAGGTACTTTACTCATTACCAATAGATTTTAGCTTTAAGTGCGCAATTCAATTTTTATGGGACTTGTTTATAGACACTTTTCAAACAAATCACGTATGCCTTGGATTGTCTAAATTCAAAATTTGAATTCAGCGTCCAAGACTGGGAGCTCCTACCCAATACAGCCTCCCGCCTACTCCGCATATAGTGCGGGTGGCCCGGGAGTTCCACCCCCTGCATATCCATATCCAGGTATCCCCGGAGGTTCCGGTGCTTCACCGGGAAGTAGTGTGATAGTCAATACACTGGGAGCACAACCACGCACGGGGTTGGTTTAGTTTTTATGTTCTATACATTATACAATTATCTACGTTACAAAAGGGAATTTGCGTAGTTTTCACTCAATGATGGTATTGAGATGTCTACCCTTAGCGCGCCATACGGAAGTTTACACGGGAGTTTACGGGAACCTAGTTTCAGAAACATGTTGTTGATACCTGCGTCAAATTTAACAAACTAGGTTCAATACTGCTTTAATGTTAGTTGTACAACATAAACTCCAAAGCTTAACGCCTTTTCATTTCTGACTGTATATTTTTTTCCGTATTTAGTGCTTATGAAGTGACTGGGCTCAACATGATAAAGAGTAATACCTCAATTTAGCTCTTCTGTAATTTTCATGCCAGTTGGGATACCCGGAGGACACGGCTACTACTCTGGATATCAGACCAACTACATATACAGGGGTAAGCGAAGATTTCCGAATCTGAACCTGACAAAAATCTCACACCTCCTTTTACGTTCCTTACGTGGCTCGTAGGGAATGTCTTCACTCCCTAAGCATGTTTAGAATATTTGCGCAAGTGTAAAGAATAAGAAACCACTAAACACAAATTATTTACAGAAAACAATCGCCTGAAAGAGCAGAAAAACAACAGTACAACGTGAGTTTCTTTACTAATTATGAAACTGATACTCAAACATGCATAGCTAACAATTAGCTAACAAATAGTGTGAGTTAAAACCTAAACCAAATCAGGGGTTAACTGAAAAAGTAGCGAACGGATGAAGACCACCGCGCTAACAAAGGACTTCCTTACTGTTACTATATTCTAATTACACATTAACAGTAGCTACATTTTTAGATCCATACCGCCGACAACTTCTGGCAATGACACTTTTTCCTCTACGACTCCGACAGCATAAAAATATATATTCCCATGGATATTTTAATAAAACAATGTTATTATATTTTATTTAGTCCCAATAACAGCAGAGATCATATATATGTATAAGATAAGAACTTCCAAAAATATTAAAGCGGCATAACAGCCAGGCCAGTCTTGGCCTTGAAAAGGATTTTGGATAACTGCATTCCCGGCGTCACATGCATTAGAATAAAAAATCGAGTCTTAGTTCCCGCTCACTTAACTTAGAATTAGTATATATCATACGTTTCGAAAACCGTCCGTTATGTCGCTTTGAATAAAAACAGATTAAAGCGTTTCTGTGATTCA
Organism: Pelodera strongyloides; assembly: GCA_036852015.1. NCBI lineage: Eukaryota > Metazoa > Nematoda > Chromadorea > Rhabditida > Rhabditidae > Pelodera > Pelodera strongyloides. The sequence goes on from JAANDG010000286.1 coordinate 92,048, forward strand.
GTTCGGAATGTTAAATTCAGAATATACATCAACAAAAAGAACATCACGTTGTTACTCAAAATTTCATCCCCGAGCTGTTTTTCGTTTTTATCAAAACCACTCTGTGCATTGGCCTCTTGCAGATCTGAAACCAATTCTCTCTCTCTCTCTTTCTCTCTAGCTACTCTCCCTCTTTCTCTCTAGCTACTCTCCCTCTTTATCTCTAGCTACTCTCCCTCTTTCTCTCTAGCTACTCTCCCTCTTTCTCTCCAGCTACTCTCTCTCTCTCTCTCTCTCTCTCTTCCCTCCCCGAAAAGTCGCCCCTCTCTTCCCCGCTCCCAACTCGGAATATCCATGGATGTCACAATGGTCCCCAGGGAGCACCTCATCCCCAACACAACCCTCAAAAGGAAAGCCACCGAACTTCATATCGAAGACCGCATCCGACACCTCTTATACACAAAGCACAATCCTAAAAGTACGAATTATTGATTTTCCCGAAAAGCATTCAGTTCAGAATGTTAAATTCAGAATATACATAAACAAAAAGAACATCACGTTGTTACTCAAAATTTCATCCCCGAGCTGTTTTTCGTTTTTATCAAAACAAATAAGTTCGATTTATTGATTTAAATGTTTCTAATAACATTTCATAGCTACTCGTTATTAGGATTTTCTCCGTTAGAGCATGCTCAGGTAGGAGTTTAGTAGGAGTCTGTAGGAGACTACTTCTATCTACTACCTATTAAACCCTGTTTACTTTTTTATTATATCTAGAAACTTTGTATCGCTCATCTAATTTATTTACATAGTGGTTAGAGAAGGGGACACTTCAAACCTTCTAATTCTCATCCAGGACCCCGATTTTTGCATAAACTTTTTGCTGCATGTATTCATATACTGTATGTATGCATTTTTACATTTACTGTATGTCATCGTCATTTTTCTGTAACCTGCTCATAACTTTCATTCTTGCTTCTCTCTCCCTCTCTCTCTCTATCTCTCTTTTCTCTCTCTCCCTCTCTCTCTATCTCTCTCTCCCTCTCTCCCTCTATCTCAGTGCAATCATCCCATCCCCCTAAATCTTCACCTCTTTGTACATCGTCCCTCTGGGGGCGCATCTCCTTCCGGTCTCCATTGATCCTCAACACAAAGACAACGTCAAAGAACTTCAAAAATAACCCAAAGTTGCGATTTTTCAAGAAACGTCTTGCCGATTCTCCTTCAATTTTCGTTTATTTTATTGGTGTGATACTGTGGTGTTGCCGAGAATGCCGCCGAAACTGGCGCATTACTGAGCCAGCTCAAAAAAGCGTCCGGAGAAACCAATTGTACCGTACGGTGTGTGGTCGCCATTATGTCGCCGGTTCGTCGCCAGTTCGTGGCACGGTACTTGTACCCTTCTCTCACGGTCATATATTTTGTGATGGTTATGTCCTAGCTTAACAGAAACAATTGTGATGGCCTCATATGTGTGGCAGTTAGCGTTTGAGTTTGACGGGTGCGCACGGAACAAGCGCTTAGTGAAAAGTGGTGGATTCTAAATACGTAATTTTTCCGCAGAATGGCAACTTTTGGAAAGTTTCGGCAACGTATCCGCGCAGGTCCCGTGTCCGTATCCGAGCAATAAACAATGTGCGGTTCGTTTTATGTATGTTAGACCAGTGCTAATAGAGTACCGGACCCGGACCTAACTAGTAGCGCAGTTAGGAGGCTTAGCCAAAACGATATAGACAGCCATTTTTCCATTGTACTAATTTTGAAATTATTCGACTCTTGCCTGTTCCCATCACATGGTTTAAGTTTAGAGTTGTCGAGGGTGTTTTTTGATGGTTTTATAAAAACCTTCCTCCTTATTCCCATTCACATAATATTCAAAGAAGTCCATAAACTTGTTTATCGTCTGCCCTGTTCGTCCCTCGGTTATTAGATTTGGCGCGAAGTCGTGGCGAATTTAAAATGATGAGTTCATATGCATTTCTCTCTTCGCATCTCTCGCTAACTCCCTCTCTCCTTATCAGTCTCTGTCTTGCCCCTTCTCTTCCTCTCTGTATCTCTGCATAGACATTGCCTCAACTTTCCTCTCCTTGTTTTTCTTTCCTTCTCTGTCTCTGTCTCTCTCTGTTTCTCTTTCTCTCCCTCTCTGTCTCTCTGTCTCTCTCTCTACCTCTCCCTCTCTAATCTCTCCTTTTGAAAACCAACTGCACCTGCAAGCAGTTTTTGTAAGTTTTTTGGAAGACGACAAGACAGTAAATTTAGAAAATTTGTCCAACACAAAAAAGTCTCGGATCCGGACGTAACTAGTAGCACAGCTAGGCTAGAAGGCTGAGCCAAAACGATACCGACTTTGCCATTTTTCCATTGTCCTAATTTCTTTCATTTGAAGTTTTCTCGAGAAAAGATAAAAGCCATCAAGATGCGTAAAAAGCTTCATCCAGTATTTTCCAATATCGATTACTTTTCACTTTTTCGTTAACGTCCTAGCGCGCCATTCTGTATTTCACAAAAATGTTAATTGCTTTCCTTTCAAAATGTTAATTGCTTTCCTTTCAGGTACTGTAAATTAAACCGCATGCTAGTTTCCCTAGGAGGATGGTGGAGGGCGGAGTGGCCATAGTCAAATACCTACTCTTTCTCTCCAACTTGGTGCTATGGGTATGGTACCATTTCTCTTATCTTACTGTAAATAAAAGCAGCTGGTGAGGAGCCTGCAATATGCAAGACATTCGTTTCGTAATCCTTCAACCGACGTACATAGAGATAGTTTTGTGAATACAACGACGTGGGACAGAGAGAAACAGAGAGAAAGCGAGACAGAGAGAAACAGTACGAGGAAATGAGAAAAAAGAAGAAGTGAGAGAACGAGGAAATGTTAAATCTAAAACTTAAAGAGTGTATCTGACAACATTTAACATTTCAGCTGGGAGGTCTGACCCTAATTGTAACGGGAGCTGTCCTACACCTCCGCTTCCCGGCAATACTGGACCTACTGGGTAAGTAACTTACTCAACATTTGTTACTGCCTTATATTTCTCCTATACTATACTATATTATCAATACACACATATGCCCTTACGTCTTTTTGCTGTCATTGTACATCAATTACCACTGTGCAGTCATGCAATACTCTTTGGTGCACGCATTCTTTCATAACCACGTGTCATACAACTTTTTCTTTACCCTCCCTTTTTGTAGGCGACGATCGGTTAGCAACGCCGATCATTCTTCTGTGCCTTGGTTCGGTCTGCACACTTCTCGGTTTCCTCGGATGCTGTGGCGCTATCAGGGAGAACTACTGCCTAACAGTATCATTCGCTGTACTACTTGCCCTAGTTCTGGTAAGTGGTTTCGATGATTTACAGTGAAATTTATTTACGAAAGTTACGTTAATTTCCCGAAGATAAGTTGTTTTTCGAAGTGATAATGCGGGACGGATGACAATAGACTAATAAAACGGTCCATCAGCTGCTAAATCATAACTCAGCAGATCTTTTAAACTAAGGGGGGGGGGGGGGGAATACGCAGTGTTGTCATAAAATATCGATGTGTTGCCCTTGTGGTTTACTGATTTTCCAACTAAGTAATGAATCATCAGATCGTTGAAACGGCGGCGGTTATCGCGGCGTATGCGCTGAGCGAGCCGCTTCAGAAAAGTGTTTCCGAGCAATTGAGAGACGGCTTGAAGAGGTACAACAGAAGTGATGGAGTGTCGATGACGTGGGACGAGACACAACAGGTAAACTGTAAACTTATACGACTAGGCCAAGGGTGAGCGAACCGTGCTGATTATATAATCCATCACTGGCAAAAAGAACGCACTGATTTTGCGCGCATCTGGCGCCACTGCTACACCCGATGTTAATTCTTTTCTTTAATTTTTCACAAACTTGCAGGGCTAGGAACTTGAGCTAGTCATGTTTGCTTGGAGGTTATTGTTGGTTCTAAAGATGGTCCTGTTACAGGCTCTCGGCTGCTGTGGAGTGGACAACTCATCTGATTTCGGTGGATTTGTACCCGACTCCTGCTGCGTGACACCTGTTGAAGGGTGAGTTCTTGGAATGGATAGAGTTTTCTAAAGTCTCTGTTTAATAGTAATTGTAACATGTTTCCAGTTGAATTGGCATCCGACATGTCTTTTTTCCCCTCTAATCAAGAACGTAGTCAGAATAAATAGTATACCCGCCTAATATTGTTTCCTGATAAAACTCATTATTTCATATTTTTCAGCTGCATCAAGAGTATGGCCCCGATTCACACTTCAGGATGTATGGTCAAATTGGAAAGTGAGTAAAACATTGCACAAATGTAGTTTTGAAAACATTTACATTTTGATTCTTACTTGGTTCAAGCTTGTAAACAAACGGACGCTTCCAAATTTCGAGCTCACCGACCTAAATCTAAGGGAAGCCCGTGTTCTATATTGCACTCGGATGGCGCACCATGCAAATTCACCGCGGTTCGCCGCTTCGCAAAAGGGGAGTTGCCTGTCGAGCGTCATTTGAAGACCGTGTCAAATTCTTGCGCCGCAGTAGTTATTTAAATTCCCCCCTTATGTTACTAACATTTCCTTCCAGGCTGGATCCTAATCAACGCTGCTCTAGTCGGCGGAGTCTCCACCATCGTTGCCGCGCTCCAAGTGCTCGGCGTCTGTTTTGCGTGTTGCCTCTCCAAGAGCATACTCAAAGACTTCCACGACTTTTACTATTAGCCGGGGCAGTGTGGGAGATTACCAAATCCCATTCCCACTGATTCTGAGACTTACCCACCAACTAAAAGTCACATAGAATGTGTTAGTAGGGAACTCCGATATTAGCGACTTCCAAAACACAATTAGTTGATCTCGTATGTCCTTCGATTGTGCTGTGGCACTCTCAATTACAATCCATCCTAGAAGATTAAAACAACTAATTACCATAACCATAACCATCAATTGAATAATGGGGTTTCCGAGTATACCAAAGAAAACGGTGTGATTCTGTCAATACTTGCGTATTTCTGCACGAAACTTGCATATATAATATGGTAAATTAAAAAAATATTCTCGTGTAGTTCCAAAATACTGTAAATTTTCACCATACTTGGAAACCCCATAAACCTTCGTGACCATAAACAATAACTCGCAATCTTAAACCTACAACAAACCCCTCACACAGAGCAGAGCCACAGGAGTGTTCATAACGGCCATAATTTATTACATCGAATAACTTACACTTACGTTATGCACTTTACAGTTTTGAATGTCTTACAATTAGCACATTACTAGAGTGTATACGCACCTTATCACTTTTATTTATAAACCAGACGGCTGCGCCGCCTGAGGCGACCTTCTAGTAAATTTTTATTTCATAAATACGTGAAACGTGGATTCAAAAGTGATTCCAAAAATTAGCATATGCTAAAATCCTCGCCTTATTGCTTCTTTTGTTGCTCTAGATTTGCATGGCCTTTGTATTTTAATCGAAGTACTTTGAGCGCCGCCGACGCGCCCGAACGATATACCACACACATTCCGTATATGCAGCCTTTTTTGGACTTTTGTGAGAGGGGCGCTCGGGATGTGAGGTGGCTCAGTGCATGGGAACATGAACTACTGAACCAATCCTACTTCATGAGCGTAACGCACATCATCCAAACACACAATCAATCAATCAAACAAACAAACAAAGCTCCCAACTTTATATAATAAGATTTTTAAATGTAGCTCTTCCATTTTACCTTGTTATTACTTTTGAAAATTAGCATGCGGTCATGAATTGAGTACTGCAATTAGCCCTACGATACTGTACTACCGTTCATTTTCCAAACCAGAGATGACCAACAACCTCAAGAATGCTAACGGTGCTTTCCAATTGCCTAGCAGTGTATGAAACTACACACTAACTGCTTTCGTATTAGCTTTATCCAAAAACGTAAATCGATCTCCTGCCTAATAGTAAAAGCCGCAAATTGTCATGTTTTTCATTCACTATTATAATCATTGTATGTTGCAGCTTTCGCCTCTTCCTGCAACCCATTTTTTTCAGTTATGATTCAACGAGCAATAAATTTTTGTTTTCAACCCTTGTATTAACAGTCATCAGTCATAACATTACTTCCTTCGTTCATTCATAACACAGTCAGAAGTCATAATATTAATATAGTATTTATGTTACGCTTTCGGGCACTTTCGCATGCGAAAGTATCATCCATGTTATCGCAGTTTCCCATAGTGGAATTTTACATACAGTAAGAAATTTACATACACCTGCAGTGTGTTTTGCATACAACTAATGTAAAACTGCTCGAAAATGGAAAAGTGCACTTGGATGGTACTTTCGCGCGAAAGTGTAACATAAATACTCTAAAACGCGCCACTTGCGCAGAATCCCCGGTTTTTTCTATCAGCGCCAGGTGTGAGCGACCCGTGTTTTGCGTCTTATCCATAAGAAAAGGTTCGCACTTATTTAGCGCACTTCTGGCATGATACCCGCTGACACTTGAGGATTTTTCAAATCCTTCTCACATTTCGTCCCGAATTTAAAACAACCATCAACAAAAATAATATAATACAAACTTTATTGTAAAGTACAATGTACAATTATGAAACCCTGTAATAGTACAAAAATAATACCTTGATCGGAGCAGAGCAATAACAATGTCAACATAAAATGAAAAATACCAACGCAATAAAGCTTACAAAAGCATGAGCATTCAATTCAAAGCTGTAAGGGACATATATAGTACACGACAAAAGCAATGTATTCCAATTACAATAAACTATTAGTAAACGTATATCAAAACCTCCAATCATGGTCAGTTCGGAAAATAGGAATAAAATCATACACACAGGATAAATCCACCATAAAAATCATAGCACAAATCATAAGAACATAGAAGTTCAGCTTCAGGGTGTATATTGCATTCAAATCATACTAAAACATATTTCCATTACGCTCACTGTACCCCTACATAATCATTAATTGAAGATAGACATACTGTTTACAATAGTAGCTAGCCTCAAACTAGTACCTCCAAAATACTAAGGTTCTACATCGAACCCCGTGCTAATTGTAAGCTATCATCTAGTTAGTATTCAATTAGTACCATGATAGCAATCCACTATCTCCCAGATCCCAGATCGTACTAATCCAGTACTAAGTTCGCCAGTCCCTCGCCCTCCCCCACTTTTTTGGAATCTCCCCCCGTCCCTCTGGCCGGCAGGCCGGCATCCTAGTCAGTATACACCAAACCGATCAGTCAAGAAGTCCCTCGACGGCAGCCAGCGCGCACCCAAACGACAATCCGTCATCCCTCATTATTCTCTCTCTTTCTCCCTCTCTCTTGCTCTCTCTCCCTTCCTCTCCCTCTACTTCTCAACCCCATGCTCCCTCTCTTTCATCTCCATCCCTCTCTCTCCTACCAAATCGCAACTCTCTTAAACCGACAATGGCACTCTCATCTACACAACGAGGAAGAGCGAAGAACCAAGAGACTGAGACTATTACGGGAAAACACTTAATTACTACTACCCACGGAACGCAACATGTTAAACTATCCACCAATATACTAGGCATTAGCTCGGAATTTAAATTAGAAATAAAGCACCACCACCAAACCCAATCGTCCAAAGGTACCTTAGGTAGTATACAGTCAGTAAGGGCAAGCCGATTGGACGCATTACGTATTTAACTTAAATGAACACCAAAGAGAGTCTTGTCACTTCCGCATGTCGATGGCTTAGATACTTAGATTGCTAGTTTGATTACCCAAGTTTGAGGTTAGCATTCACCCCAAGATCATAGGTTCAAAGTTCAAACTACGCGTCTTGCTTTAAAAATTTTCTTAGCCAGCTAGCCCATACTATTCCTCAAGTGCACGCATGGATAGTGGATACAGTGAATTGCGCAATACACACTGAAGTTGAAGAACAGATAATAATAACTAATACAACAATCCAAGTCAATTAGGCAATTAGAAGGGAGGACGATGATATCATAATAAGCATAATAGTATAGTGTTTACATAGTTAGGCGTCTAGGAGGAAGGAAGGGTGTTAATATGCAAAGGTGTACCACTATATATGACGTCATGTCAATCATTGCAGGAATATAATACAGTAATACAAATAACATGCTATCCTATGGAATACATTCTATAAAACGAGTGGGCCAATCGATAATCTCGTATTCTACAAAAACAAAAACTGAAGCAAATATTTGAAATTTGAATAAAAGCAAGAAGAAGGAGACCCTGTGTAGTAGACGAAAACACGATGTATGGCGGGGCAAGTTATAAGTAGAAATGGCAATTATTCTGAGTTAGTTTGTGTGTGAGAGAGACATATAAAATTATTGAGGCTGAAACGTAAACAACTATAAGTTATATATAGAAACTACAAACTACAAACATATAACGCTCGAACAATTAGGCTAGGATGGGAATACTGGGCAACAGCGATGTACATGAAAGATGAAGTAAAAACGCATAGGCAAAAAAATAAGGTCAACAAAAGCACTACTACAATATTAGGAAATTAGTACAATGAGAGAGTACTACGTACTAAGTGAAGCAGCAAGCGAGACGGCCGAGCAATAATACTGAGCATAGAGTGTACTAGGCAAGGAGACGGAGGGAAGGGAAAGAATATGGATGAATATTTAAAACACAAAACTTAAAACGGCAAAAGGCAGGTAAAGCAACGTGCTAAAGTTATTGTCATGGTTGAGATTGAAATAATAGTAATAGTAATAGAGATGTTCAATGAAAGAAAATAAAGTTCAATTATTGCAGCAGCGATTGATATTCATGATTGATAAACGCAAAAAATGTCAGCTAAAATCAGCAGCACCTCAATTTTCAAAAATGAGCAACGCGTCGGAAGGAGGGCAATGTTCACAAACGGAAAAAAAAGATACTATAAAAAAGGGAACTTAGGAAACTACTACAAACTACATGGATGAAAATTACACAGCGAATAACATAGGCTTACCAACTCAGCCAACTCTACAACGATGATCGACAATGGTACAAAACAACCATTTTCTACACTTCAACGCTACAAAACAAATGGGAAAAGGTGAAACACCCAAACCTTTCAGAAAAAAACAGAAAAGGAAAGAAAAAGAGACTCACGGCCACCGGGCATAGATTCCCGATTCCCGGGTTCACAGTCCCAAGACCCTATCGCCCTTGCATCAGCTGATTCCTCAGCGGCACTTCATCCGCACACACGGGAGGTGGCACCCCGTCTCCACAGATTCTCTGCGAAAACTTCTGATACGAAGAGATCGTCTTCGCCGAGCACACCCACACGGCACAAGTGATACCGACGATCAGTTGGGAGAAATACTGAAAAAGGGCAGAGGATTATACAATACACAAAATATACAACAGATAGAGGTCAACAACCCTGGAACACTAAAACAAAGAAAGAAAGAAACGTTAACATGATTCTTGCCACAAAGTCTTTTAAAACAAAAGTACAAAAGCATGAAGAAACCATATACACCACACATAAAACAAAGTAACAGTCTTTCGTCGCTTTTGTTCTTCCAGAATAAAGTATTCAATATAATATATAACAAAGAATCATAAAGTTCAATAGACGGTCGAATGAAATAATAGCGTGAAAAGCAAAACTACCTTGACAACAAAGAGCATCATATCCGGAGGTCGAACGTCCGTCTTCGGAGGGCACATCGTTCTGGATGTGGTGAAGCCGAAAGCGTCACGGTCAGGGAGAGCACACCGGTGAGCGTACCAGTTCTGCAAAGCAATGAATACAATTGATTTATGGAATGGAGTGGTCATTTTGATTTTACAGTTCACAACATGAAATTATAGAAATGCTCTGATCTGCGTAACCATAACCTAACAAAAAAAGATATTTGACCGTGACCTAACAAAAAAAGATATTTGGTTTGACCATACCACACCATACCATATTTGAGCCCCTTTGACAGGTCTGGCACGCAATGACGCAATTCAAAATTTCTTTTACTAAGACTTTAACAAACTAGTAAAAGACACCAAAAATACTAACCTCAAGCCAGTGTGGCATCTGTATCGATTGATAACAGAGAATTGCTGCTGAAAGCGCTGTCGGCAGTGCATACAAAACGGCAAAGGCACCGATTCTAAAAAAAAACTTTTATTACTAAACATAGAGCAGGCAATCACAAACTTTGCTCACTCTTTACATAAAAAGTACAACTTATTGTTCCTCGTTCCAAATCCAGAGAAATAAGGCACACTTTAAAAAAACAGCATCTAATGTTATCTGTTAACGATGTACCGCACATGATATCTTACACAAAGAACGCAACGGTCAGCAAAGAAATTTACGCTGCTAGTTACATTTATCAAAACCGTGAAACATTGACTTTATTCACCAAAAACCAAAAGTCCGGCAAATATTTTCTTTACCACAAGACGACAAAACTTCTCACTCGGTTCATTAATCAAGCATAAAGCAGGCTATAATTTCCATGCGTAATTTCGGAGATGGTCGCTTAGTTGAGAGTCGAACCGTAAAATACCACTGATACGTTTCACCCAAATCTATATATTTGTATTTGCCTCCGGAGATGGTCAAAGCCAATCCGGAGATGGTTGATGCGTAATTTTACGCATAGATTTATAGCCTGGCATAAAGGTAAAAAAAGCATTATACATTCCCCAATAAACAAAAAAGTACAGAAAAAAACCAAACCTGAACATCAACTTCTCTAGTTTGGAAATTGTCCTCTCCACGTCTGGCTGCTGCAACTTGATGTACCTTCTAATGTGCAACATCGAGACGATTCCAAAGGCGAGGAGCACAAAACCAATGACTGGATTAGAAATATGAAAATTAGCCGATGACAACACAAGTCGTCAACTCATCAAGTGGCACAACAGGAGGAGATCTCAATATTGATTACAAGGCTAATGAACGAACTAACCCCCCACCCCCACCTCTTAGACATTCAGTCACTGAAAAACACGAGTGTGGCCCTTTTGTCCTCTTATTAATTCCATTACATACTCCGTACTCCGTCATATTACCATGACAAAACGTGTGCGACATTTTATGTTCGTAATAAATGTAATATGTTATATTCACATTGAAAATTTTTAAAGAACACAACCACTTCGCTTACATCTTACACATAATAAGCTGGAAAACAACATCGACAACTTACAAATGAAAGACATAATGGGCACAAATACGAGGAAGAATAGGGCATCTCTTCGCAAATTTCCCACGGAACAAATTCCCGTGAACACATCGCCGTCCAGTGAGTTTGTCACCTAAACATATATACTAAATCACTTTCTTCTGCTTTTGAAATTTAGATTTTAGAAGCATATCACAAATCCTATTGTATATCCTATTGTATAAATACAACATCGTGGACAACTGGATTCTCGTATTGATGCTAATTTACTCGAATGCAGTTCGACTTTTTATTCTAATTTATGTTCATTTGCATAAGTTGCATAAGAATGTATGTACTAGGTGTGTTTCAAAAACCGGCCGGTATTTTGCTTTAAACCTTCAATTAAAATGAGCCATCTTATCCATAGAGTACGTTATTGATTCATGCAAAAAAAAACCCATCTAATCTACAGTAGCTCACTATCCCAACGCATAAATTAATTATCCCATAATTAACCGTAAATGTATTAGCACAATACCAGAAAAAGTGAACAGTGAATACACAATGTTTCAAGCCGGCAAATGCGGACCACCCTAGTAGTATGTATTTTGCAATGAAATGATTCCCAATGCTCTATGATATAAATAAAAATCCATTGAGGTTCCAAACTTACTATGCTACAACATTAAATGAGTACTATAGTAGTTTGTCGGTGCAGCACCACTGGACAGGTGCCTTACAACAACATACGGATATGCTTGATTTATTCACTACTTATATGCCAGGGAGTGTAAACGGGTATAAAAAGGCAAATGGTAAAAAAATAGAATAAATAGAACACTCACCAAGACCACAACGCTCATAAGTGCGGGTAGTCCCCAAGATGCAAAGTGAAAATACACGGACAGTGAATCAATCGACTCCTGTCCCCATTTGAGGGAAGCGGCCAGGAACCAGGCCAGGCATAGAACCACCCACCTATAAATGTACAAATTAATTAGTAATTTAACTTTAATAATAATAATAATAATAATAATAATAATAATGAGGGTGTTCCCCAACCAACTATAAGGTACTGTAAAGTCCAGACCATATGAAAACGGAACACAAAACGGTGATAGCGCTTAAATTTAAATTTATAGTATATGTATACTCGTAACTCCTACCATTCCACATAACCCATTAGTCCGTCTGTGAAAAACCTTCATTCCTAACCCCTCACTCTACCCCATCAGTACGTTTGCGAAAACATTTTGATTTTCGTAAATTTATGGACCAAGGGACTCCAAAGAACTAAGAACCTCACCAGACACTACTCGCCATCGTAAAGAAGTAGTGCACTACAGCAAGTGTACTACATTGTACACTATCCACTCCCTGTGTGACAAGGGGTTGGCCAGTGCCTGACACAGCCGAACACGAGAAACGATCCTCGCCAACAACACCTGAAATGTAGAAATTGAGGTTGATTGGACGACGAGCAATACGTATAAATTCCGTGCGTAAATGGAGATGGTTTCTTTAGCTTAGTGATAGACCGTTTTAATAAAACACCATGTTTCTGTCATTCGAATTTACAATCAACGAAAGTGAAACACATCAATTTAGCCATTCAACGGAAAAATTAACTAAAAAGAAACAAACTAACCTATCATATAAACCGAAGAAATGGCCAGATAGCAGATTGCCATATACAGGATAGGACGAACCGGGTACTGGAATCTATGCAAATCTATGAGGAAGGTGAATATCGTAAAGAGCGAGCAGACAGCACATGCAACTGCACAACCACCCGTCCAGAAGCGAAGGAGACGGCGCATCCGAGAATCCAGCAGAATCGGCACCTGGAATGATTAGGAATAATAATAATTTATACATTATTGTTTATTTGTCTTCAAAGTTACCGCAAATAATAAAGAGTATAGTCACTTTCAAGAATCGGTTCAAAAATAACGCCCGTATTCAGTGTGACTGTAATTAGACTGAGCTACTGTTTCAAAGACAGCTCAGTCAATGAGTCAAGTTGATAAACCACTAATATCACAGTGATGACTCTATTCTCAACTCTCACTCAGTAGAATGATAGAATAAAGCATAAGAACGTGAAATTCCACCTATGGTACGAATAAATGTGATTTTGCAATAGTACACACACATTGGAAAAAGAAAGAAGGATAAAAACAAAATGACAAGAAACCTGGCTATCGGCTGTGCACGGCAACGAGCACTCCTGAAGCACTGTGTTTGGTAAATGTAATGACGATGAGTGAGACCTCAATGAAGTTCTCATCGCTGTTGGACACTCCAGTGAACCTTCTACTGTGTTCGGGGAAGTTGTACTTGCTAAAATGATTAAATTACATTTTTGTCATGCCACCTAAAACATTTCTGCCTCTGTATACCTTGAACAAATTTTCAGAAACTCCAATAATGTGACTACAGACTACTGAACTGATTACAGAACGATTCTCGCCGTCACGTATGGGTACAACGTAAGTATTGGAGGAGGGTAAATGGATCGATAGAATAAGAATACTGACCGGATGTTTTATTCTCTCCTACGCAAATTTCCTCCTGTTGGGTTGGAAAACGGGAGCACTCGAGGAGTTCGGGCCATCGAAAACCGAATTTGATCATCAAACTTTCACAACCGGTCTTTGCTGACTGACATAGATGACGGCATGGGGGAAGCGGCTTCTCCAGCACGGTGCATACTGGGGCGTAACTATAATACGATATAAGTAAAATACGAGTTAATTATACCCTCAATGGATACATACAAGTTCTTCTGCACTTCTGCTTCAATGTGAGCGTTTACTAAAGACAAGAGACAGCTTACATTTACATAACATAGCCCAGGCACAATGTAAAATTAGACTATGCACATTTGATCCTAATGGAAGCACCGACAACTCACACAGTGCAGAGGAACAACTTGATATCCTCGGAACATTTGACTTGAATGAGGGGATTGAACTGAGCGATAGCTGCTGCCGCATCCTGTTGATTCTGATGATTCAGGATGTTGGGGTACAAAGTGTGGTTGTAAGCCAGATCCATACAAGTGGGAATCGTGATTGGTACACAATTGCGGTGCGCAGTTCCGCGAGACTAAAAGGTGAGAATACGTTAAACAGACAGTCAGACATCCGCATGCCGTACTAACAAAAGGAAGCTATTATTGAATACTTTATTCTGAAAAAGAACAAAAGCGAAAATTTTTGAAACAACAATATGTATTTTAATTAGATAAGGATAATTACCTGTTCGTACATCTCGCCCTTGGCCGAAATCCATGTAATACAAAGAAAGATAAAAGGGAATGAGGGGAAAGAATTCTTCGTTCGCATTGTGCCTACACTTAATCTGCTTCAGGCACTCATGTACTCTGGAAACAACCACATTGCGGAGTCACAAGCAAACACTACAAAAAAAAGCTACATTAGATAAAGATAAAGAGAAGAATAAAGAAGAAACAAACACAAACGGACCGGAGATGCCGCATTCCGATCCGCTATGACATGCATGCACTTCGCATTTTTTAAATTCGCGGCTTGCACCGCTATGTGTAGTACCAATAAACAAAATTCTCTCTGGGACTTTGCCAAATATACGGTAGTTTTTATTTTATTTAATATTTGCACCTAGATTTATGTTTTCATTGTATACAAACTACAAAGTGACTTTTTTATTTTTATTTATTATGCAGTTTTAAATTTATTTTATTGAGATTTTCACCACACTAATGCATCTAGTTTCAGTTCCCGCATCCTAGTTTCCATGGTTACAGTGCAGCCACCAAATGGAAGTTCAATTGGTAAGCCACATTTTGATCTGTTGGTTTTTTTTATGAATTCCTTTATTCAGGAATACATTCATTTTTACTCTAATATTTTATGTGAAGATATTTAATAGAATTCTTAATCGCTCGCCTCTTTCAGCCGAATGGATCATTGCATTAGTGCTCGGTGTCGTTCATGGAGCACTTGTTTACGTGACGAATACAATTGTCACTGAACCCTATATGGATGAGATCTTTCACATAGGACAAACCCGACGGTGAGCTTTTCATTTATCTTTTTTTTTTATAAAATAGAAAGCATGGTATGTCTCAGTATGGGGTAAAAGTGTGCATGACCACAACAGCTTGCCGCAGTAGTCGCATATGCAATAATTGTTGTTTTATATTTGAAGAATATCGGTTTTCTTTTAATAACGTTGTCCAAGTTTCTTTCTGTATAGTTACTGTGCTGGTGACTGGAGTTGGGATCCCAAGATTACCACTCCACCCCTGCTCTATATACTTGGAATGCCCCTATGCGGAGGATGGGAGCGTTACCTGAACTCGTTGATTTTGCCTGTCGCCTACTTCGGATGCTGTCGACTTCGAAGACTTTTCGCACCTGATGACGTAAGTGGATTCGTAATTCCCATGTTTTAGAATAACATTTTGGTTTGGTCGTTGATCTCCTTCCCTAACCAAAGACAAAAGACTTACGTCGAGTAGTCCATGTCCATAATACGACGTGATTTGCAAATAAATACAGTTACCTTGTACGGACTGTTTCACAAACCACGCATCATACCACTTTAAAAATTTCCAATTCCAGGTTCTCCTTCCTTCACTCTCCGTGCTTCTCCTACCTGTGCTTCTTCACTCGTCTATACTCTTCTATACCGACCTACTCTCTGTCTGCCTTCTCGTCTGGGCCCTATCAACTCGCAGTACTCTTGTGTCAGCTCTACTCTTCGCCGTCTCTCTAGTGGCTCGTCAAACCAACATTGTGTGGGCTGGTCTCTACGCGGGGGTGTGCCTATTCCGTAGACTACGTCCCGGTAACATATTCTCACCTCGCCCACTCCTTTCTCTAACTCCTTTCATCCTGCTAGCTCTAGCCTTCCTAGCCTTCGTCCACATCAATGGCGGTATCGTCCTAGGCGACCCATCCGCACACCAGCCCCAGGTCCACTTTGCCCAGTTCCTCTACCTCATTCTCTTCATAAGCGCCTCCGCATGGCCCCAATTTCTTGCGTTGGTGCCCAGCCTTTCAGAGAGTGTTAGAAAACCCGTCAACTTTATCATACTCGCCATAATCCTAGCAGTTATTAAACAGTTCACCCTCTCCCACCCATATCTACTCGCAGACAATCGTCATATCCCATTCTACCTATGGAGATGGGTCCTAGCACGCCCATCCTTTGCCCTAGCCCTCTTACCAGTCTACGGTATATCACTTTTGTTTATGACCAAATCAACATCCCATATAGCTCCAATCCTCAGAGTTCTATTTTTATTCGCCACAATTGCCGTCGTCGTCCCTGCACATCTCATCGAATTCCGCTATTTCATTGTTCCTTTCATTCTCTGGCGTCTCGCACTCCCTCCCAACGTAAGATACTCTCTATTACTTAACATTTTGGAAATAGTCTCCCATATTGGTGTATTCTCATTTGTGTTTTATTTGTTTTTATTTAAACCGTTTGAGTGGGCACATGAGCCGGGCACTCAGAGATTTATGTGGTGATCGAGAAGTGTGTGTGTTTATGTCTCTGTAATTGTAATTCATAGTTTCATTCCTTATCAACGGGTTGGTTTTGATGATTGGCTTTATATTGTATTTTGTTTTAGTTTGTGAAATAAAGTTTCATCATAATATTTGATGCGCACCTCGGTGTTATTTAATTTAATAAATAAATAAAGTTCATATGTACTTTACTTTCTTTGAAGCTGGGAATTGAAACATGGAAATTTCAAAAAAGAAAAAAAAACACATAGATTTGCAAGCACTAGACCACGGGAGAAACGGTGAGCTCCGGTAAAACTAAAACAAAAATTGATTGTTTATTTACGAAAAGAAACAAATGAATAAGTGGATAGCCAGGGCTTCTAACTGTAGGATTCCGTTTGCAATATGGCTTAACTGATAGTGGCGGTTGCCAATTGTAGGTAGTGTAGCAGTAGAGGACGAGTTCCAGACGACAAATTGAGAAAATGTTGCGTGGCTGGAAGTTGATGTCCATGTGGCTGAAAAAGTCAAAGCTTCATGCAGCACAGGATTGGCTTGCATAGCGTTCGCCAGTCTGACGCCGCTTGCACAGAAGCGCGTAAAACACTTGAAGGAGCAACATAATAACTACTGCACATATATTCGGGTCCCAAATGGCGAGCTAATTACCGTAATCACATGATAACAATCTTGCGGAACTTTGGAAGCTCACAGTACTTTGCTCCAAATTAGAATGTCCCTACGATTTTTTCAGATTACCTTCAAATTAGCATAGCTTCTCTGAATAAGTTTGTGAAACAAAATCCAAAGTGACTTGTTCTTTTGCATTTAGGGAAAAAAAACGTGTACCATATAGAAGCAAAAATGCTCAGGACAAACATATTCTTCAGTTTTGCCATGGACACGAGTCGTCTTACGGTAGGAGTTTACGGTATTTCATGATAAAAGACGCCCAGTAAGTATGGTATATTGAAAAAAGCTTTCCACGAACATGAGCGCCGCACCAGATCCATGGCAAGCTGGCTTTTACTTTAAAGCGAAATACTTGCCGGCCTTTGAAACGCTTCGTGGGCAACTGCTTTCTTACGTATTTATGCTCGTTGCTCGAATTTAGCTCGATTTTTTATTCTAATTTATCCCTATTTGTATAAGCTGCATAAGAATGGTGGTGTTTCAAAAACCGGCACGTATTTCCCTTTAAACGCAGTAGAGCTGCGCGGACTTCAGAGTGTGTCTGGGTGCGCGCAAAGAAGTGCATTGTGCCAAATCGCGCTCCTGGCTCGCTCGCCGTTCATCCTAGAGGTAGGGCGTTGCGACACCCGAACCCTATTTTGTTAGGCAGTTTTCCGTTTGATTCAATGAATAGTGAGTCCAATGGAATTGTTGTAGAACATGGAAATCGCGTTCTTCTTTGCTGCGCTTCTGGTTGGCGGTTTCATCACTCCATACGGATTTTTTCTGAGTTACTGGGAGCGAAATGGTAAAAATTACGAAAAATGTTGTAAATTTAACCAAACTAGACTTCCATATGGTGTTTAACTGTTCAAAAGGGAAGCTTCGAACTTTCGAACAACTGCACTTCATAAAGCAGATAGCTGTTTCGGTGGTTAGTGTCATGAGTGTGGAATGGGGTAGAATGACGACATATTGTTGAACCATTTTCAGGTAAATCTGCAAAGTATCGCCGCAAAATGATGCTTCACATGGAGCAGAAAGGTAAGCAGCGGGAGATACTGACTGCGTCCTGCCATAGAGGGGCTTTTACATCCGGGCGCATGTTTTGATTTAGCACGTCCCGCAACTGCGTGGCACATGCAAACACAAAGCTTGAAGGCAAAGGTCTCGATTCCAGGATTCCCGCTGTAATGTTGTTCCGCTGCTAAATAGAGCCCTTTTTGACGCTGCGTGCACGCCACGCGCATAGCTTTATCCCAAAATAAAAGATACACTAATTTTCAGCCTGTCAGAAACTGGCTGCCGAGCAAGCGATATCGAGAAATTTGCGCGGAGGCAAAGGGTCAAGTCGTAAGTTGTCGCAGCATGAGGGCAATTATGAAGAATCGAACAGTCAAGTAATTGACAGAATGCCCGCATCGATCACCGAAGTCAGCGATATTCAGAAGGCAATGGCTGCGAAAGAGGTTAATTTTTGTCGATTTGCAGTAATCTTAGCCTAAGCCTAAGCCTAAGCCTAAACCTAAGCCTAAGCATAAGCCTAAGACTAGATCGTTTGAATAACATCGTTTGTCTGTAAGCCTACGCTCCTCTTAGAGGCAGGGTTTCGAGTTTCGTTGAAATCTTTTGGAAGCATTTGGGGTGCTATAGTGTATGACGGGACGACGGCGTATCTAACACGAACGCTATTTCCTAAGGAATACCATACAGATTCCTAGCGCCTATTGTAGATTTCTTTTTAGCGTCGGTACTTGTATACAACTGAACATCGATAAGACGACTAATTGAAAATTTGAACATACATTCTCCAATTCACTGGAAAAATCTGATTTGCAGCAGTTCTGAAAAAAATCAGTCTCTTTATTATTTCAGGGCGCCCAACCCAGCGAGTCTGCCATTTGTCTTGTTTGATTGTGGATGTTGAAGCACTTATAAAATAAATTAAAAAGAGGTTTAGAGGACTGTCACTTCTCGCTGTATTTCCACATTTCGTCTCTGTTTCTCTCAATTTCGTACACTCTCTCGTCCATTTTCGTGCTTTCGTGGCTTGTTCTTTGATTGACTGACACTTACCATATATACAAAATATTCTTATGTATAAACTTGAAAATAAAACATTTCAATTTTTCGTTTCACTTTAACGGTTTTACCATGATTCATCAAAATAACGGATCGCAGGGTTGATCATATTTTTTTCCGAAACATCGCGACGAGAGTTTTTGTTTTGAATGACAGCGGAGCGGGAATGCGGCGTTCAGGATACCGTAGGATCAAAATGCCCTAATAATAAATCTTTTACGCCACAGGAGCGTGCTGCCTTAGTCAAGGGTGGTTTAATACAAAGTTTCAAAGCTTATGACTTGTACCGCAGAGGTCCTGAGCAGTAGGTTAGGCGACGAGTTCCAGATGACAAATTGCTCGACGTCTTCGGGCTAGGCACTCTCTCTCCCACTCTCTTGCTCTCTCTCTCTCCCTCTCTCTCTGTATATGCATCACATTCATATCCGTTCCATTGCAAAAGATAAAATCTTTATCATTTCACTAAACAAGCAAATGTGAAAGAACCAAGGGAAAATGAAGTAATTCGGATGGAATAATTTAAAAGAAAGATAACAATTTAAACTTATCTTGAGCATAGCATAATGTGAAAAAAGTTACAGTTTATATCGTGCAAATACTTATTATTTTTCTGGCAAGATGAAAAATTATACCGGCACTGGGCAAAGACATTGAAAATTAAGAAGAAAAATGTGACCAGACGGCAAGGTGCAGTTACTAGAAAGTTAAGGGCAATTACTAATTGCGAAAAAAAGGTGGGCACCAAGGTTGCGCATGCAATTCTAGATGGCGCACCAATGGCGTACTCTTGGCACATCAGCCGCGTGCGCCATAACTTCGCCATTTTGTCGCGCACCCATTTTCGTCTTATTGTGCTTCACAGGCGCGAATTCAGTGTAAAAATCGAAGGGCAATTATCGAGGCAATTGATGGGAGCACGAGCACGCAAAAAGTTCAAACAATTGTGCATCACAGGTTGGTGGGAATATTCGAAACTGGCAAGCACACTACGCTAGCGCTCAAGAAGGAAATTAAGAGCTCTCCCCCCAAAGTTACAGACTTACAGAAACGCCGAACCGCGGTAAGCCTGAGTATGCGGACGAGCGGGCCGCGAAAAAAAAAACAGACGAGACGAATAAAACCGTAAAAAAGTGGGCAAAAAGGGCATAGAAAAAGCTTATCCTGATCATATGGCGCAAAACAATTAATAATTATTCGCTTAATGCTCACTGCATATAAAAATAAAACTAAATAAAAAAGAGTGGAATGCGCGTCAAAATGCAACAGTAGGAAAGAAAGGAAAGAAAAAAGGACCCGCGTTACACGAGCGCCAAGTGGCTAAGAAGACATTCTCCCGGGGTACGGTATCCGACTATTACAGCAATTGAAATTACCACATTTGGAATAATTACGGGTGGCAAGGCCCATCAATTGAATAAGGCTAACTTATAGGGTCAGGCTTTCGAGAAACAACTTCCTATCAGTCTTCGCACGAGCCTGACCACAACAAGTTCGCATTATAAATCACCTATCACTGCCAGCGGACAGAAAACCCGTTTGAGCGTAGGCTCAGTTTGTCGAAATTTTAGTTGGCGTAGTGGATAAGCTCCAGGACTAGAACCCATGCGACCAAGGTTCGATCCTTCGAGGTGAAACCAGGCGAAAAAAACTTTGACAAACTGAACCCTCGTCTTTTAAATTCAATAAGTTCCTAGGAAATGCTCATCATTATGCATATTACAACGAAGTGAAATAAAGGATAAAAAAGTCAGTTACACGAATACATCGATAATTCGAATATTAATCCAGATAAAGGGTAATTAATCGATCGAAAATTAGGTTCGATCGCTAATTAGGTACCATCTTGAAGGACAATTAAGCTGGATCGATAATTAGGCACCATCTCGATGGACAATTAGGCTCGATCGATAATTGGACTTGCTGGATAATTAGGCATATTGCGCGACTTGATCGACTAGGGCGTCGATCGATGAAAGGGAAGCGGCCTTGCTTCCGTGGCACATGTCCCTCTGCGCCGGCGGCATATCAGCGGCACAGTGGATCGGATGGTAGATGTGGACCTGGAAATATAGGCAATTTAAAGCGGTATGACACGAGGGTTGTGATGTTAATATATAAAAAAAACTGTTCAAGTAGGTCAATAAATGCAGTATAGGCATAATGTCCGACTTTCTGCATAAGCAAGCTTTTTATAGAACCGCGGGCCCGACGCTTTAAAGATAAATCTAATTTTTCAACTTACAAGTCCTGGTTCCGGTGCTCGGATTATCCGCAGATTGTTGGATTTCACAATCTTTTCGAATAAATCGACGTCTTCCAGCCCCCAGCTGAAAGTATTTTATTTATCAAATAAACAACAAACTAAAAATTTGGTCAATATGAATCCTTGGAATCAGCTCCCGAATGCACTACAACGTCCATGATTATTTAAACCCTAGTTACCTAACTAATGCAAATATCAGTGTGAACGACGAGTGCACATCCAAATAGTCAAATATGAGCAAAGAAAGGAAGAAAATATAAAACCTTACCCCTCAATCTTGGTGTCAAAGCCTCCAGTCTTCATCAGATCGTCCTTGTATAGAGAGGCGAGTCCATATCCAAAGTGCCTAAAGTATCCCCTCCTTCTACCGTAGTGGAAGGCGTCGGCCAAGAGACGATCGTTCTCCGACCAAGATTCCGGAGAAAACTCAGAGAAGACTATTGGGAAGAAGACCTGGAGTAATTTTCGTAAACCTCAGGTGTATATATTTGAAAAATCAGGCATTGGACAAACTGTTAAACATACAAAATCGTTCCTGATTACAACATCGGCTTCCGATTACAAAGCGCTGTATTTCCATGTATATAATACGTAAATTGTAATCGATTCTCTGAGGAAAATTCTCTCTATTTTCCCCTTTTTACCGAAATTTATACTTGGCCACCCAAGTAGCACAACGTTCCGAAAACTTGTAAAAGTAGGTTGAAGCTACAAACCTGCGCGTTGAGTACCGTATTCTGTCGGATTCGATTCAACGCGTCACAAGTGAATAACATATCGACATCGGTAAAGAATAGAAGTGAATCGTTGGGTAGTTCCTCGGCTCCTTTCATCAGAGCCACACCACGCGAGAAGGCAGAATCACCCATCTCGATCACCTGCAAATGTAAAATGTTGAAACAATTTTTAATGGTATTCTTTAGAGGTACTGTACCTACGAATCGTATTCACGCCTTTGGTATACGTGTTTCTCGTCATGCAACTGTACGCTCAACTATTCTGTCAAATATTGCGTTTAATTCACGACTTCACCACATCGCGCAGTTATGAACACCACTTGATTTGGTGTTATATATCAAACGAATGACAAAGGCTGCCGAAATGCAAAATTCATAAACTGGCTGTGATGGGGGTTTCCAAGTATATCAAAAACTCGGTGTGATTCTGTCAATACTACCGTATTTCTGCACGAAACTTGCATTAAAAAAATATTCTCATGTAGTTCCAGAATACTGTCAATTTTCCCCATACTTGGAAACCCCATGAAAGAATGGAACTCTAAAGCTGGTGGATCCAAAAAATTAATAAAGATTCCAAATTCCAAATAACCTACCGTAACATGAACAGCTCCTTCCAACTCCTCTATCGTCTTTCTATTCTTGTCCTCGTCTTCAGACGAGTACAGGACGACAACCAGTGACACGTCGCTCTCCCTCTGACACACATTTCTGAGGTGGCCCGCAAACCGCGCAAAGATCTCGGCGCGGCCCTTGAGCGGCAAGATCATGTAAATGTGCGCGTTCTCTTCGACGACGATTGAAGCGTTGCCGGACTTGCGCAGGTTTCTCCTAAATACTTTATTAAATAGAATATTTACGTAAGGTAAAATAGGCACAGAATCAAAAGAGCTAAGTTCCTTGGAGGATGAACATTTTTCTCAGGCTTGCAGTACTCCGCACAAAAAGAGATATTTATATTACTCAACGTCAATATTCACATTTTACTGTCTCCCCTTGCCTGTCACTACTTCTCATTACTCATTATGAAGTTGCACAGTAAACCAAATTTAAAGTGAAATACCGGCCGGTTTTTAAAACACATCGAGTACACCAGCATTCTTATGCAGCTTATGCAAATGTCCATAAATTGGAATAAAAAATCGAGCTAAATTCTAGCAAATAGAATTCAGTTGTCCACGATGCGTTTCAAAACCCAGCCGGTATTTCGCTTCAAACGTATTTATGGTAGTTACCCCAGCAACGAGCACAAACCTAATCTTCTCATCATCAGCCGCCTGTAAAGCTCCGAAGGTCTGTTGTACGTAAGCGTGTCGTCTTACGCTCAGTGTTGTCCTGTGAGGAGGACGGAACTTTTTGAACCACAGAATCATGTCCAGAACATAGTCGACACCTGCAACATTTCGTTATTTTCTCTCTGAATACCAGGAGAGCTAGAATTACACAGCTAACCCATGTTGGGTACCACGTAGGGTTACGGTAATCGGATTACAATTTCCCATGAAAAAAAATCGTCATATTGGGCGTGGTGCTTGGTTTTACCTCATGCTTTTGTTTTGAAATAGCAGGGCCAAGTTTGTTGGTATCCTTACAGCCAAGGCCTCATGCCATTCACCGTAATCCTCATTGTTAAGTGGAAGACAACCAAAATATATCACCTACCGTATTTCGGCTCCACCCTCATATAACCATACTGTAGGCTCTGGAATTGAAGGACACGGCCTCGTTGCCGAGCGTTTGAGTTAAACTCGTCGAATAACTGAAAGCAACATTTAGAAACTTGCAAATAATATCAGAAAAATGAAGCGACAACAAATACCCCTTTATTTATTTTCATGTGTGTTATCGCATCGCGTGAGTTGCTGACCTAGCGTGTGTGTGCATGTTTTTCTCTTCATTCGTCAACGTATACGTGTTATATTTTATTAGTTGAATAAAGAGTTACATATATATTTAATTTCCGAAGGTGAGCATAGCAAGCACCGTAATTAGAAATCACTTTTATAGTGAACTGACGCTTCAAAGCTTCAAACTAATTATTAAAACGCTCATTGCACGTAAATGTTGCCATTCGAAATGGGAAAATCGTTGTTTTGGGAAAATACATATGATGTAAACCAAATGTTAATTAATAACTGTGAGACTATGTAAGCTCTCGACTTCTTTCTTACCTGACTGATGACGTCATTGATCTCAGTCCTGATGCCAAGTTCTACCGTATGCCTAGGACAAGAGACCCTATCAGTGCAGAACATGATCTTCTTATTGTTGATGTAGTTCCAAGGGACGAGATCCGCAGTTTTTGTAGGTTGGACCCTAAAATCAATATCTTAAAACATAAAAAAACAATCGATGCTCCTATACGTTTCCATCACAGAACAGACTGAACTCATCAGCATACGCTGCAAACCAAACATATCAGATGCGACATTGTGCGAGAATCGTTCTCCATAACTCAACGATTAACTTATTTGATTCTGAGAACGGCGCACGAAAATAAGTTTACAAACGTTCTTTTCTCCATCCCTCAAAATTGTGTATATACCCAAAACAAAATTTTCGGTGTACATTGAAAATTGCTTCTGTAACCAAAACGAACCGTGTAAGTGATGCAGGTTTGCTGCCTGTCAGCTCGCTCGCAAGCCGCATTCTTTCGGCGCGCAACTCGCGCAGCTCGAATGATCGTTGATGAGCGTGAACCTGGAATACGGTAGGTAGGAATTATAATGATTGCAACAGCATAAGAAGTCAGAAATTTCAGGATCTCCCTCATTAATTTCTACATAATAAGATTGTTAGCTCACCCACTGCTAGCTCAATGGCCGAAGTCTTCCACACATGTGGCATATTCACTTATCTGAGAATCTGAGAGCTAGACTACCCAAATTGCAAAGTGGTTTTGGGAGGCTACTACACTTTGGTAGGCTTACCCCTTGCACGAGTATGGCTGCCGTCTACCAACATTAAAAAAAACTGACCCTGTTCATCACTTTCGGATCTTTAATCGGATGAAGTGTGATGGCAGCCGTTAGTTCATCCAACTTTTCCGTGTAAGCCTGAAATTGGTAATTACTATGAATGCTAGTCCTGGGTCATAGGGAACCTCAATGGCTCGCCAATTAGCAGGCCTTCTATATCGGGCCCAAGATGAAGTCTCCCATTGCCCCAGTCACGGGTATCAAGATTCTTCTGTTTTAAGTAAATAGTAAATCAGATTCAACTACAACCATTGGGGATTCAGAAATATAATTGATACAGTAACTGTGCACTTCGATCAATACAAAACGATAGAAAATCAATAACTCACTTGATGAGTGCTCTTATTATTATGGAATAATCGTTGCATTTCGTAATTCCACGTGCACGAGACTCCGACATGCTTCTTGATACATCTGAAATAGAGTGTTCATGTTTCACATCACATATGTTTGAAAATCCGAAACAATCAATATTGTGTCTTCAGGGAAAACTCTATTTGCTATCAGAAGCCATGTTCACCACTCCGATTCCCTCGGGGAAACATTCCCTGGGGATATAAAATAGCACTCTAATGTGAGGCACGCAGAGAAAAAAGCGGGGAACTCCCATGAGGAATATTGAATGGTGAATATGGCTATGTGGTCTCAGAACTCAGAACTACCACGACAGTTAGTGTGCCGCGGCAGCTTACATATTCCAACATCGTAGTGAAGGAACGGAACTTATCACTAGGGTAATACACCGCCAAAGGGTAGGAATAAAGTTGCACTTAAAAAAAATTACCTTCCGAGCTCCACGTCTTCGTGCGTGGTCAATAGGTGTGATAGGCAGGATTCGAGATGTGGAGAGACGGATCTAAAATAGAAAATACTGGGATTGCATCCAATGTATACTGTTCGAAACATGATGAAACTGTACTTAAACGAACTGAACAAAAAAATTCTTCGAGGAACTTCGCGATTTTCTTTCGAGCCATATTAAAGCCCTGGTGCTTCACGTCCTAAAACTAGCGACGAAATTGCAAGGGGTTAATTTCGGTAAAGGTACGCAATACCCAATTTCCCACCTGAGCGTGTGCTTGCTGAGCACTACTCCGGGACCACCCATACAGTAGTTGTCTGTGGAGCCGAGGGCTAAGAGCCCGTACTCGGCGCTGTTGCCCAGACCGGCCTGGCCGACAAGGTGGGCCTTGTTGGGATCGAGAGATCTAAAGAAGAAGAGTACGTCAAATGAGAGAAGACAGTGAGCATGAGCAAATCATTACATTGACAGAGAGAGAGAGATAGAGAGAGAGAGAGAGAGAGAGAGAGAGAGAGAGAGAGAAGAAAGTGAGAGTTAGCGAGAGAGGGAGATAGAGAGAGAGAGAGAGAGAGAGAGAAGAAAGTGAGAGTTAGCGAGAGAGGGAGATAGAGAGAGAGAGAGAGAGAGAGAGAGAGAGAGAGAGAGAAGAAAGTGAGAGTTAGCGAGAGAGACATAGAGGCGCTGAAAAGTCTGATAGTCCGAGAAATACCATTGACTATACTTTTAGGAATACATCGATCACAATAATCTCACCTCAGAAAGTTTTCCAACTCTCCTCCTCTGATGTACAAGTCATCATCTGCACGAACAAACCAGTCAAAGTCGTCGATCTGGAACAAAGAAAGATTTTTATTTTGACGGCGACTGTTGATAGCATAGTGCATAGTGGAATTCAGCGACACGGGGTGCGACTCCGCTTGTCCAGATTGTCCAGAATCTTAATTTTTCGTTTGAATTTATTATGTTCACAACAAATGTTCACATGCTTCTATTCCTTTACAGCCGATGTAAATTCCTGCATTATTTTTTTTTTACTTTTCTTTACATTTTATGGAAAAGTTTAAAAAAACAGAACTCACATAATTATCGGCCATCCATCGAATCATGGCAAAGCTCTTCTTCTGTGGTGGATAAGTATCATCAACACCCTTTAATCGTACAAGAGGAAGGTCGGGATAGATGCTCACCGTGTCCTCGGCGACGAAGAAGAGAACCTGGAAATATCAGATTTGTATTGTTAGGGGTGGCTCAGTGGTAAATCTCTTGTTTGGCAGGAATGGTCGGTAGTTCAAACCCACGCATATGACAAACTTTTTGTCGCGTACTTTTAATTCTAACTCGACTGCATTGAGACCTACAGTAACGTTATGCATGACTCTAATGAATAAAATTTACATATATACAATGAGAAATCAATAAACCAATAAATCAATAATACCTGTCCATTTATATGCTGAGCCCATGTCTTCCAAACGTTGTATGCTCGTGTGTCAATGTACTTGGCTGCGGTCATAATACCGACCAGAATGAAACCCTTCTTTCCGTGTGACTAAATAAAAATATTTATGAAATGTTACGCCCAAAAACAGCAAGAAATTGAACTATATTTGGTCCCAACCCTGAAATACGGCAAGCTACAGAAACAGGTTAAGGTTAAGTTGGTTTATTTTATACCGTTATACTATGCTCCCCTAAAATCATTTTTAAGTCCCTATCCCTAACCTAAGCACCAATTTTTACACCGTGTACTGTGCATACGTCGTAGCCATCTTCACTATTCCATAGCTACGGTATTATTGCAAACCCGCAATATAAGTTATAGATTAAAGTAAACTTACTTGTTGTGCCAACACTGCATCACATGCTTGTGGAAACTGCTGCCGGTTAAATGATGAAACACACAAACTAAAAAAAGATAATAAAAGCTAATTTCATTTTAGAACTAATTAATGTTCCACGAAACGTTCTTGGAACTACTGTACTTCTATCTATGTGTTCTCTTGCGTTTGCAATAGTTGTAGTGGGTAAAATAGAGCTCAAAGGAGGCCAAGCAATTACGTGGAAAAATAAAAACCAAAATAAAAAAACTTAATAAATAAAAACATACACAAGTGCCATTCCTAAAAATAGTCCACATATTGAGAGGGCCGTCGGGCGGGACAACCAACGCCCAGTGGAGCGCATGCCCTGCAAGAACATAATTAATTAATAATAATATTATTAAAAAATTCAAGCCGATGAGCTTTTGCAGAAATAAAAACATAGAAAAACATCGCAGAAATAGCTGGAAAATATAATACATTTGTAAAAAAAGCAAAACAACGTGCACCGCATGTATAATAGTAAAATACTACAGTAATAGATTTCGATTATGTTTACGTAAACTATTAATAATTTGATATGCTATTATTAGGTATACAAAGCTCGCAAGTGATAAAATGTTTATAAAATTTTGCAAAACAAAAATGTTAACCAATTTTTTTTGTAGAAAACTACAAGTTTAACTGATCATGAATCAGGTCTGTGCGCATTGTATTTTGCAACAACTCAATGTCTACTAAAATCTACAGAACGAAAGATATGAATGAAAAAATTATAATATCTATAAAAAACCGCTCGGAGGTGTTTAGACGCCGTGGGGATCTACGTCTATTGCTCGGAGTTGAACCCAAACATAAACAATGATGATAGAGAACGAAAAGACTTCGACAGATGCTCGCGATGGAGAGAGAGAGAGAGAGAGAGAGAAAGAGAGAGAGGGAAGGGGAAAGATAAAGATACGTTTCCAAATGAAGAAGGGAGAGCAAAGGATCGGAACGAAAGAAATAGAGAGAGCAAGAGAGAGAGAGAGAGAGAGAGAGAGAGAGAGAGAGAGAGAGAGAGAGAGAGAGAGAGAGAGAGAGAGAGAGAGAGCAAGAGAGAGAGAGAGAGAGAGAGAGAGAGAGAGAGATAAAGAGTCCTTCTCCTCCCTCGCATCTCCTAGCTTAGCAAAATCGCATAAACTTTACAGCTCGGCTGCAGACGCGAGCTGCACGTGTGCAGGTCAAAAGCAGCCGTCGACTTTTTTTTCGAAAGAATAAAAAGATCAAAAAAGCTGCACTATTATATGACTATGGCGGCTGGGAGAGGAAATAAAACTTCGCAAAGGTGTACTTAATTTGTGTTGAGCTTAAAATTAGTAGCACAAAAGTAATAAAAAATTTTATTCGATTCTCGCCAATTTACAGAGTTTATTTGCTCACTGAGGCTTAGGCTTAGAGACAGCTTGTAGTATGTATGACTATGACGCTATGGTGCGATGTGATGTAATCATATGATAATTATGTCATAAATTGTGTACGGATTTTTTTGTAGAAATCACAGAAATTAGAAATAGAAACTTCAAACATGAAGCGAGATTCTGAGACTTCCCTGCTGCTGAAAAAAAAGAGATAGAGATGTCTAAATAAAGCGGCCTTCTGACTCATAGTTCGCCGTAAAATTTTTGAAAATCCCATGACCTTAGCAAAATGGACTATCTTCTCTGACAAGAATAACAGTTACCGTAATGGGCTTCTAATAATATTTAAAGCGAAATACGGGCCGATTTTTACACATCGAGTAGACCATCATTCTTATGTAGCTTATGCAAGTGAGCATAAAATAAATGAGCATAAAAATCGGGCTCAATTCGAGTAAATTAGCATAAATACGTAAGAATTCAGTTGTCCACGATACGTTCCAAAAACCGGCCGGTATTTAGCTTTAAAGCGAAATGCTAGCCTCTTTGGAAAATTTGTATATGATAAGCAAATCCTATGTATCCTATGCTAATTTTGTACGATTGCCGTGGACGATCGTACAAAATTAGCACAGGATACATAGGATTTGCTTATCATATGCAAATTTTCCAAAGGGGCTAGCATTTCGCTTTAAGAGCGCTCTAAGAGAGAGAGAGAGTGAGAAACAATTAGAAATAAACCCTACTTGTAAGCTGCCGGTGCGACAAATATCAATATCGTGTAGATGCATGGTGCTGTCTTATCGCTGGAGCAAATGTATAGTTTGATAGCCGCTTGGCGGAATAACATAATGGAATAATGGCTTGTATACAGCCCGGCGCGCGGGTAAAGAAAGGTTTACGGCGGTTTAAAATGTCATGTTGATTTGGTGACTATTGGTACCAGCCTGACGGAGAAAATCATAAATTAATAAAATCAATAATATAGTGATATATAAAAATAATAAAGTATATTAATTAATACAATGTATGGTAATCTATAAAAATACATAGATATATATATCACTATAAGGTCAAGGCGGACAAAAATGTTCAGATGAGGCTAATTATGGTAAACTTTTTTTCACGTTTAATTTAGAGAAGTAAAAAGTGGTCGATTTTGGAGTGACTGTATCCCTTTAAAGACGCGTAGTTCAATTTTCCTACGCAGACGAGGCGAGCAATATTGTGAATTTAACAAGGGCAATTTCGAATAAAAAAAAACACGGAAAACTGTAAAATTCACCAACAAACATTTTTTTGCAAACTTCAGTCTCCACAATAAAGAAACCGAAAAATAAGTAAGGTATTTTGAAGAATTAGAGAGAGGCAGAGAGAGAGAGAAACGAATAGAGAGAGAGAGTTAGAGATATAGAGAAACGATGTAGTCTAACGTCTAGCCATAAACTTTAAAGTGGAGTTAAACGGTTATGGGCAGACTTGCGTACCTCAGTGTCCTTGAACTCAAATCCTCATACCGGAGAGCCGACTACTCTACAACACTGGTATCCTGGGCGTTATGAGGCACATCGAGTTAGTACAAGGGAAGAGGCGCAAAAGTAGGCCAAATGTTTAGTGCTATCCTATTTTGTTCCAAGTTTGAGCAGACGAGTAAGAAATGGGTTTTGGAAGTTATACCTATATTTCTTCAAATGGGAATTCAAAAAAATTCAAAAGAAAATGGAGTGCGGGGTTCACAATTTTCCATATACAACAGCCAGCTGCTAGCTATTCTAAATAGGCTAACCCGTTTATAAAAGTAGAGCGCATGCCCAAAATTTATAAAAAAATGTGAAGAATATAAATAAACAATATTATTATAAACATTACAACTCATTTGTGTTCTCATAGTGGTAAGTATTGCTGCACGTGAAAACAGTGAAAATGCGAGCGCGCAATTTACAAGAAAAACATGGCGATAATTAATTTTCATTACAAAAAAAAGTAGCGTGACTTTTCAAAGATGTAGAGATAAAGAGGCTGGAACAAAAATAACCGCGCAATGTTACAAATTACATAAAGAATCAAATCAAAGCTAAACGGACGAAAAACTAGAGTAATACGGTAAAAAATACATTAGACAATATAATCTGCAACGATTTATGGAAATTAAACGATAGCGTATTTGATTTGAAGAATACTTTGAAGCAAGATATGAGAACTTTTCGTGAGGTTATCGATAAACACAACAAAAATATAGAGTGGCAGGCGATCAGCGTGTAATAGCCTTGCAATTGCTCTATCAATGGGACGTGAAACATTTAATGATCGTGAGCAATTAGCTCGCGCAATTTCGTAGTTTATATTTCGCAAAACGATTCTGCAGACAAGAAGAAAGTTATGACTTCAACTATGGTAAATCCTCAAACATCGTGTAATCTAAACAATTATGTGAAAACTTCTTACATACTTGGAAATAATCACAAAGATTTTTTTTAATTTTAACGCCGCCATGGTAATAACGCCGTGGACAATAGCTAGTTCCTTTCTCATGATTTCCATTTATATTTTTAACTTACTCATACTCATGATCATAAACTCGTGAGTGTGAGGTTCACTGGTGTCAGGTGTTAGATCAAAATGAATTAATTGTTGATAAAAATGTGAGATGAAACATGAGATTGTAAGAGAGAGAGAGAGAGAGAGAGACAGAGAGAGAGAGAGAGAAAGAGAGAAAGAGACATAAAAAGAGAAATGAAAGAGAAAGAAAGGGAAATAAATAAATACTCATCAGCTGATTTGCAAGTGGAATGCCGTTGTGTTGCAACAGTGTTTTAGGACGTCGACGATGGCAATGACAAGGTTGTACAGAGATAGGGAGAGAGAGAGAGGGGAGAGAGTGAGAGAGAGAGAGAGATAGGGAGAGAGAGGGAGGGGGAGTGAGAGGGAGAGATTGAGAGAGAGAAAGAGAGAGGGTGAGAGGGATGTAGAAAGAGAAGAGAAAGAGGGAGACAATTACAACGGACCGGGAGACGAGACAGCGGTTCACGTCAGTCCATGGGACGCTTGACGCATCTGAGGTGATGGAAAGTCTCCCGGAACACTAATACATTAGCTCAAGCAATCAGTGCGCTCCTTACGCTCCTTAGCACTAAATGATCCAGCACAAGTGGCGCTCGTTTGGCGCACCTTTGACGAACTAGATGCGGCGCGGCGACGGGATTGGTGTGCGGCAATCGCACCATTTATGGTGCCGCAGCTTACAAGGATGAGAATCTCAGGCCAGGCAGCAAGTACAATAATTACTATATACTCTTCTGATAATGTAATTATTAGATGATCTAGCCAGCGGCTTCGAATAGGAATATGAAACTCTTGTTATGCGTGGTTTTCTCTCTTTATCGTTATTTTGTGTCATATGCCATAAAATAATCAAATTCAAAGGAGTCATGAATATTTATAAACTACATACAAATCAGGCTAAACTATACAGTACTGGGCGTCTAATTCAAATCACTTTGCGGGAAACTAGGGCCGTGAAGGGTGCCTCGAGGCGGGCTAGGGTGAATCAGCACGCAGGGTGCTAGCACCCCGCGTAGCACCCCAACTGTATTGCCCAGACGTTCACACGTACTTTTTTTCAAACAATCACCTAGCGCAAAGGTCACACGGACGTACGGATTTACATAGTAATTTGCATACCAAAACACGATTTACAAGGGTGGGAACGGAGTTTTGAATGGCCCGGTAAATGGCCTGAATTATAAGAGCAAGATGTGAATTGAAATAGGATTGAAAGTAAAAGGGAGAAAGGGAGAATCCAGCAAGCTCCCCAAAAAGAAAATCGACGTGCCCGCAGTACTCGGGTAGGGGTGACGAGTTAATGCATAATTGTAATTGTCTGTGTGCATAAAATTGAACATAACAGCGAATAACACATGAGCTTATCATTATTGTGTCTCTGAACAAGCTTGCATTTCACAACAACAATGATCATAAGAAAATGTTAGTAAAAAACGTAATTACGAATCTTGAGGACGAGAAAAGCTTAAAATATAAAAAATGAAAGCAAAAAGCGCTTCATAAAGTAAGGAATTTTTCCACCACTGTCAAAACCGTTGATAGGCGTAAGAAATAGCGCGCTCTTACAATAACAAATTGGATGAAGTAAATCATCTGGGATGGTTTTAGCGCGGGGCGAAATACGGAAAAGGGACGTCCGCGGCGCTGAGTTCTAGAGCGCGAAGCGCGCTCTATCGATTTACAACGCGCGGAAGGTTGCCGACAGAGTAGCGGGCGATAGCGGGGGCGATCGAGAAAAAGACCTGAGACTGCTCTCTCTTTCTTCCTGTCTCTCTCTCTCTCTCTCTCTCTCTCTCTCTCTATCTCTATCTTTCTCTCTCTCTCTCTGCAAGACGCGAGAACCTGAACACCGCTAGAGGCTCTGCTATGCATACCTGCCGTTAGCAGAACCTTGTACAAAACGCATAAACGGCATAAAAGAAGATGACGACGTAGGATCGTAACCATAATGACATACACACATACGCACTCTGGTAAGAGATGAGAGCCTGGCAATAAGCATGCACTTTTTACAGTACTAAAACGAGCCATTCACATAGGTTTGGGAATGGACTGTAAAGTGAACTTTATGTATGTAGTGTACGGTATGTGGAATGCTGGTAAGGAGAGTGGAGTTTTGCTTTCAAGTGCGACCATACATCATATAGTGCTTGATTAGAACAAAGTCGGTGTGAACAGGAGGGTAGCGTTGGTAGCACAGACGCGGGCGAGCTAGTGGTAGTCCGGACATTGTTAGATGGTATTGCATAATTAATGACGATAGTCTTGGGTAGCGTAGGGCTAGCTATGGCAATTGTACTGGGCGTCTGACGATGGTATTGAATGCTGTCTGTATGATTATGGTACTGAATGTAAATGATTGTCTGAGCCAGGTTCAGGCGTCCAGATAGCATACGTGGACTGGGGTGTCTGGAAAAGGTACTGGATTCTGGCACCCGGAAATGATGTTGTGGTGTGCCGCTCCGTAAGTAAACTACCGTATATAAAAAGTACAGTACACCTTCGTATCCATGTACGGTTGTTGTGGAACTTTTTCAAGTTGGGAAAATATATACTATCAATGAATAGGGAAATGGTGACGAATGAATGATACAGTGATAACATTACGATTGTTTGTATTCTAACAACGGTACATTTACAACAAATAGGAGAGAGTGTGTATTTCAAGGATACGTCAGAGTTATTCAGTTAGAGGAATTTTGAGAGTGCGTATAATCCGTGTTGGGCCTCGAGAGACCGCCAGACAGTGCAGAGAGAATGCGGAGTATTGATTCTAGCCAGTGCAATATAACGCGAAAGAAAATATTTCACCCTATATTCTAATTTAGTTTATTTTACTTTTTGTTTGCATAAATTATATAAATAAGTAACTAAAATAAATGTGTTTTTACTGGAGGAACTATATCTAGTGTTCATTTAGTTTAGTTTGACAAATATAACGAAACAAAGCTAGTAAGATTGAAAATTTGTGTAGAATATTATGTGATATATCATAGGTTTTTTGTATGGTAATTGACACATCTCTAGGAAAATTTATATGTTATGAATGAATAAATTTTTATAGTAGTGCGCATTGAAAGTTATATTTTCTTTTCATTTAAATTAATCACCAATTGATAAACAAAATGACAAACCTAAAGGATTAGAAAAAATAATCAAAGAACACCTTCGAATTTGCAATAAAAACATACTTATCTTTTGTTGTATCTATAAACTTCATAGTCTGTATTTTACTTTTGCATTCCCTATTTAATATTTTGTTCTCTTCAGATCCAAGTGCTCTATCGAAAGATTGTAGATGAAAAGCTCACGACTTTACCGATAGAATAAAATTCGATCGAACAAAAAGGTTTATCTTTCTCTTTTTTTCCGAGTTCTCTAAAATATTATGTTTATTCGCCTCATTGGGCTCATTTTTATTTTGCTGGTGTTTTAGGGCACTCCTCCCTTACGCTTTGTGTACCTGTTATATTGAATACTTTGAAAAGAACAAAGACGAAATAATACACAAATACATAAAAAGGTACAGGGGGTTTTTGTTATTGTTTACATCCGTTTGGGCGAAATAAACATTAAAATAAAACCGAAAATTTTTCAGTGATGGCTTCGCCCGCGACGTCCATGGCGATGTCGGCGGCGACGTCGGCCGCAGCAACCGCAGCGGCGGATGCGGAAAACGCGAAGACTGAGCAAGAAGTCTACGACTTGGTCAAGGAGAAACTTAAACTCCTCTCGACTGGAGGACAACGACGGAGTCATACGGTACCGAAGCAGAATGTGCTGCGCATCAAAATGGAGTATAAAGGTTTTTACTTTTTTTTTACTTTTTTTTCATGCTCTCCTTTAGGAAACTGAGCGGTGCGCCGCGTGAATAGTCGATAAATTTATGTGCGCGTATTCGCGGCGAGAGCTTGGCGAGAGCTTGGCGATTATTTGGCTAGGACTGGGTCAGAGCAAATCTGCAAAGCATGAGCAGTTATTACTTTAAAGGGAAATACCAGCCGGTTTTTGAAACGCATCGTGGACAACTGCATTCTTACGTATTTATGCTAATTTGCTCGATTTTTTATTCTACTTTATGTTCATTTGCATACGCTGCCTAAGAATGCTGGTTTACTCGTTGTGTTTCAAAAACCGGTCGGTATTTCGCTTTAACCTCAAAACTATTTCCCAGGCGAGAAGCGTACGGTAGAGGTTCCACGGAACACCGATGGTACAGTATCCCTTTCTCTTCTCGAAAAGCAGCTGATGAGGATGTACGCGAAGTCACTCACTATGTACTATACACAGGTGGGTTTATGAAAACAATATTTCTACTGGATAAAGTTATTGCTTGATTGTACTTTCCACGATTACGGTAGCTGTGGCGGTGCAAGTTAATGAAAATTTGGCGTATCAGCCAATCAATTTATAAAAATTGCAAGTGCAAGCTTTCTATAAAAAAAAATGAACGTGAGTTCTTCTCAGGGTAGCGGAGAAGTCATTGTGGCGATAAAAAGCCAGAAGGAGCTGGATAAAGCCGTTCAGGTGGGCAATTTTTTTATTTAACGTTACTATTTTTATCCTTTACTATACGTGAATCTTCTTTTTTTTTGAGACATACTAGGCCGAGTCCTGAGCGATCAAAAAGCATAAACGTTGACTTTGAACTCTGCCGAATCGCTCCTCCCTCTTTTTTAATTTCGATTATTTTATATTTATATCATTTTTCTCCAGTTGATTGATAGAAGTGGTCAAAAGCAACTACGACTGATTTTATCGCAACACGACACTGGGCGAACGCCCAACACAAGTTCATTTGAACCGGATGAAGCGGGAACATTTCATCAACAAGTAAATTTACTTTCTTTATTAACTTTCCGCTCGGGATCTCATTCCCTTTAAAGAGTATATGTTCCCTTTGATTGAGTTTGCATAAGCCTGCACATAAAGCAGTACGGTACATGTTTTTGAAAGTACGCTGAATAATTGTGTGTTTTTTTTTAAATTTTCCATTTATTAGGTGGTCGAGATCGCCGTGTCGGAATCTTGTTCCTCCTGTGGAGCTGCTTCGTCTATACGGATCCCACGCAGTGCCGGCAGTAGTACGAGCAGCGGGGTGCAGGTAGATCATTTATTACTTTTTTATTCGTTATGTATTTATTCCTCCAGCTACATCGAGAGAGACAGAGAGGGAGAATAGAGAGAGAGAGGGAGTAATGGAGAGATACTAAGAAATGAGAAAATAGGATACCGTACCCTTTGTTTGCCAGGATGACTGGCGAAGCGGTCGTACGCCTACAGTACCCACACGATGGAAACAGGGCCGATGCTTAGGACGTGGAACATTCGGAGCCGTTAGTTACTTTTATGATAATAATATTATATTGATCCGTTAATCGTTGCAATTACCATGTATATTATTCATAACTCGGCTATCGTTTTTTCGGGAGAGGAAGAATAGACATGATTAAAGGCTGTATATAATGAAATGAACCACTCTTGAATGAAATATCGCGGACCTGAATGTATTAAAAGCCATCTTAAACTTTAAACTCGTCGCCGGCGCTCAGGACTTCTGCCGAACATGACATAAGCAAACTTTGAATTCGAACCCCCTTGGACAAAGGTGAACGCTCTTGAAGCGTAAAAGATTTATTAGTATTATTATTGTTTGAGGTCTACCTCGCCTACGACATTGATAATTCGGTTGAAGTTGTCGTGAAGCGGGTGGACATTGCCCGTGGGGACTTGTCCGCTAAGAAGACAGCCGTTGGTCTCGAGGCTGACGTGAACCTCCTCGGCACCCTGAGACATGAGAGGATTGTACAGTACCTGGGAGTGTGTACCCGAGATGACTGCCTACTGATATTCATGGAATTTATGGCGGGAGGAAGTGTGAAGGTATTGATAGATTCTGATTATTTATTAATTTTAATCAATAATTGGTCTCTGTACCTCTTTTGATTGGCTCTTTTTGCTGAATAGAATATAAAATTATGAATAGAGATCGATCCGTTTTCAAGAGTTCGCCAAATTTTTGCTTTGAACTTATTCTGCACGGTTTTCCATGTGTTACTGAACTGTGTTACAGTCTGCGCACGGTCGGACACAAAAATTTGCATATAATACGTCAGCCACGCTTCAAAACCCCGCGTGATATAACTTTCTCCTCCCCTTTTTTAGGATCTGATCACATCGTACGGTAGTCTATCGCATACCGTAGCCGCGAGATACACAAGGCAAGTCCTGGAAGGCCTGGCCTTCCTCCACGGCAAAGACATTGTGCATAGGGACATCAAATCAGCCAATATACTCCGTGATCTTAATGGAAATGTGAAAATCGGCGATTTTGGATCGGGAAAAAGGCTTCAGGTAATTTTTTGTTAAATTTCACTAAAAATCTGTTCATGTCACAAATTCAAACACACATTTTTCATGGGATGCCCCTTTTAAACTAAGCGGCACATAATGAAACATGTTTAGCTTATAGTGCTCAGCAAAAGTTTCAAAATCACGTGCCATATTGCTTTAAACGTTGACCCTGTTCAGGCTCTGGCAACCCATCAAGGATCTTCAGTTGGAACTGCCCACTATATGGCACCAGAAGTGGTACTGGGAAAGACGAGGTAAGGTGAATAATTTGCTGAATGGAAGTGAACTGTGTCGCTCAACCGGGAGCGCGTTTTCCTGGGATACAAATGACCCGGTTTCGATCATGAACGTGAAAGTTATCTTCAAAGGATACATATATGCATGATTCTCCAAAATAATGATTGTCGAATATAATTAATCTATTCAGATTTGGTCGCAAGGCCGATATTTGGAGTGTTGGTATCACGCTGATTGAGATGTTGACGGCGAAGGTTGGTTTTAGTTTGTAGTTTTAGTTTTTTTTAGTTTGTGGTTTGTAGCTTTAGTTTTTTTTTAGTTTGTGGTTTTAGTTATTATTGTCTCCTGCTCGTGCGGAGTCCCATAATTGTAAGACTGTAGTCGTACACAATTTAGCTATAAGAAATACATTCCTGTTCGTCTAATGTCCGCACTGATATGTTCCCATAGAGCATTGATAATTATTTAGTGAACAGTCTGTTCTATGAAACGTACTGTGTTCAATTAAAGGTACCGTACCGGGAGCTAGCTGACATGGAGGTGATGCTCAAGATTGCGTATGAGAATCCGAAGATTGATCTGCCCGACGACGTTCCCCAACAACTTCACCTTCTCGTACAGAAGATGATGACCAAGGAGCCTGATTCGAGACCTTTTGCTGCAGAGTTATTAGCCACCTTTCCATGGAACACGGTATTACGATAGGAATTCAGAAGTACTGTAGGTTATTGTACCATATACTGTACTTTACGATTACTGTACCATATTACGAAAGGTCGGTTCTATTCGTCGACTGCTAGGTTGCCTTTTCTCTAATACGGTGTTGCGATTTGACGGTTGTGCAGGACCATGAAAGTAACGCCGCGCTAAGAACTGGGCCGGCTAGTATAGACATAGGTCGATATATGCATATTTTTTTGCCCGGCGATTGTGCGATTTGTTGCGCCTTTCCATACAGTAAGTTGTTCTGCAAATCCTTAAAGCGAAATGCCAGCCCCTTTGGAAAATTTGCATATGATAAGCAAATTCTATGTATCATACACGGCAATCGCGCAAAATTAGCATAGGATACATAGGATTTGCTTATCATATGCAAATTTTCCAAAGAGGGTGGCATTTCGCTTTAATGAAATACCGGCCTGTTTCTGAAACGCATCGTGGACAACTGAATTCTTACGTATTTATGCTAATTTGCCCGATTTTAGTCGATTTTTTTTATTCTAATTTATGTTCATTCGCAAAAGCTGCATAAGAAGGCTGGTGTACTCGATGTGTTTCAAAAAGCGACCGGTATTTCGCTTTAAATACTGCAGCTTATTGAGGATTTGTGCTTCCCATTCTCTTTCGTCTACTCAACATTTTGTGAGAATTTTACTTTGTCGGGTTATTTCTTTTTAATTAATTTGCTGATTCTAGATTTTATGATTCGCTAAACATTCCCTTGCGATTTTTTGTGTGCTCAATTCTAGTTTACTATATCTTGCATTGTGCGTTCTCTAGTCACATATACTGTGCCGTATATGTATATCTATTAAATTTGTAGTCTAGCGTTTTAATACATCTTACTCTCTTTCTCTCTTTCTCCGTCTTCTCTTTCTGGTCATTTTTCATTTTTCATTTTCCATTTTTCACTCATCATATCTTTCTGCCTCTCTTTCGCTTCTCTCTTTCTACGTTGTTCTTCTACTAACTATAATCCAGGCCAGGGTTAGCTAACTCAGCTCAGGCCCTGTGATTTGAGTCCTGTTCTTTTTTTCGTAAACTCCGTGACGGTCAGTTAATTTTCTTCGCGATGTTTGCACTTGTTCTAAATTGACGTGAGCGACCATAGGGTGGTCCTAATTTTTTGGCCCAGAGAGCGAGACCCAGTGGCCATAGCTCGGAATTGCCTTTTAAAATTAGTTCGTCATGCTGTCTTTTTGCATTTATTGTTTATCCTTGCAGAGTTCTCGTTTTAGAGATCTTTCAAATTTATTTTTCTTCTTTTTTTCCGCTTTCTTTTTAGTTTTTAGTTTGTTATGTAAAATAATGATTCTCCAAAAATTCATTTCACTTCGTATTTACAGGTTGCTATTTTTGTTCACTTTGAAATTTATGATACTAGTGATATGTAGATATGTTTTAATTTTCGTTTGTCAATTCAATGATTTTGCGCAGATTTCTGCAGAGTAATAAAAATTTTCTCATGTTTTATTGTTAATCCATATATCCTATGCTGAAGTGGTTGCGAGACCGTTTTATATTTTAAAAACGTGAGATTACAACTATGAGCTGCAGTCAGGAGTGAGCGGATATGGGAACGCACAGTTCGCGTTCGCGTGCCAGGGCGCACTCCTGGCCCACCAACTGTCGACTGATTTCCCGCAGGCTCTCCTTTTGGAAAGTGAACGTAATTAGCTAATTGTTTCGGAAACGTTACTCGATTCCTTTTAATGTTAAAAGAAAACCGCCAAATTCTTATTATGATATTTTCAGATGTTCGAAACACTACTCGGTACCTTCGAGACTGTGCAAGCGGGTATTTCTAGCGGGTGTGTTTCG
Source organism: Pelodera strongyloides (assembly GCA_036852015.1). Classification (NCBI taxonomy): domain Eukaryota; kingdom Metazoa; phylum Nematoda; class Chromadorea; order Rhabditida; family Rhabditidae; genus Pelodera; species Pelodera strongyloides. Next base: position 133,102 of record JAANDG010000286.1, read on the forward strand.
TTAAGATTTATTTGGTACCGTCCAGCTTTAAAATTGTGGAACAAGCTGCGTACGCCGTGGAGTCATGTCTGGCAATTTTTTGCGAATCCGCCGCCAGCGCAACTTTCTCCGTGTGTGAATACTATCGGTCTGACTTTGGTTTTTTAATATTTTCAGAGTTGAGCGTCTTCGCGTCAACGTGGCACCCACACTGGCAACACAAAGGTACTTTTTTTTTACTTTTACTTTTTTATGTCCGGCTAAGATGTTCTATCTTAGGTATGGTGGTTAGTGGTTACTATTTGGGTGTAATACGTGACTATATGTAAACTATTTCATGCGGTAACTATGATTATATCAATTCAATCGTCAACAGTATGCCCGCGTTGCCGAAACTCGAAACCATCAAAGTGTCATGGGAGAGATTTGCATATTATTAAAAAGTCGATTGTGAGGCCATATTCTATCAAAAGTTTACACATGAACTCTCACTTTCTCCCTCTACTTTAAAAAATGTTCAAAATATTTGGACTCACGGCTGAACAGTAAGTTTTGCATCGTTTGTTTTATTCGTCATATGTCGTCCTAAAATGGGTATTTTATTGCACAGAGCGGGGGTCGAACCTGCGAGTTGCAGGCCCGCAGTCCTTGTTTTTGCTAGTAACCACTGAGCCTGACTGAGCGAATCTGCATTATGCAAAATTCTTTAGATGTTCTCAGCAAGCCGTGGAGGAATTGGCTAATACCAACGCTGGGAGTAATCTTTTGCTAAAGTAAGACGTTTTTCGTTGATGACTTTTTTGTACATTTCCTCTTTCTATTTTTGTTCAGGGTGTCTGAATATCGGTGCGGATACAGTGAGATTGCCGTGGTGCAGTGAGTGTTGAATTTGAAAACTCTCAATTTCAATTTTTTAAAGCGAAATACCAGCCGGTTTTTGAAACGCATCGTGGACGGCCGCATTCTTATGCATTTATGCAAATTTACTCGAGTTTAGCTCGATTTTTTATTCTGTTTTATGCTCATTTGCGTATGCTGCAGGTGTACTCGATGTGTTTCAAAAACCGGCCGTTATTTCGCTTTAAAGAATTAAGTATATTATATTTTTAGATATCAAACCCACTTGGAAGAGTTGAGAGAGACGGGGAATGACAATATTCGATTGGCTAACTTATGCTCAACGAGAATGGGCCGAGCGCAACAATTATGCAAGGTAAACAAATTTTCCGATGACGCTTCGTTGCTCTACACCGCAAGAAACGGTTCACCACACATCCCCTATGGTTTGCGCGCGGGAGCGCGCCATAGGCGTGCGAAAAGGCGCACAATTGCAGTTGACACAGTTTTCGCGAAAGGAATTACATAAGTTCTGTGCACCTCTGATGGACGTCCGCGCATGGTTCGCAACTTTTTGCAAACTTATTGCATGAATTTCCGCCTTGTAGAGGTGACTGCAGATTGGGAACGTCGTGTCGTGGGGCGCAGCACCCAACCAGTATGGAAATTATCATAACTTATTCGAACCAAACCGTACATTTGTTTTTAGGAGCGCGCGGCCGCCGTGATGGAAATCGATGATTTTCTCCGAAATATTTCCGAAGTACAGAAGAAAATCAGTGAAGTGAATCGACAGGTATGGTTTTTTTCCTTGTATTGCTTAAAAATCTCAAACAGAACCAGTTAGCCAATAAGGAAAAAAAACAAAGTTGGTCAACCTTGAGATTCGAAGCCTAAGCCTAAGCCTAAGCCTAAGCTTAAGCCTAAGCTTCTCACTCGCAGTTTCTTCTCTATATGTATTCTCACATTCTGTGTTTTAGGTGGACAAACTGCAACGATTCTGTGATCAGACCGAACTGGCCTTTACGCATTTGGACGCACTCTGTGCCATCGTTCGGGCAGAAGAAGAGGTATTGATTTAACGTAGGGTGCAATATCATTAACACTCGAACCAGTCCGGTCGTCTCTGTTCTGTTTCGTTTGTTTCTGTCATTTCTGAATATCGACAGTCAACCAGAACAGTTTCTGTTGCAGTTCGTAAGATTCCGTATATTATCGTAGCTTAACGTAGGGCCCCCCCCCCCCCACCCCCCCCCCCCCCCCCCCCCCCCCCCCCCCCCCCCCCCCCCCCCCCAACGTAGGGTGCAATATCATTAACACTCGAACCAGTCTGGTCGTCTCTGTTCTGTTTCGTTTGTTTCTGTCATTTCTGAATATCGACAGTCAACCAGAACAGTTTCTGTTGCAGTTCGTAAGATTCCGTATATTATCGTAGATTCTTCAGGTCGAGCTTATTCGTGAGCGATCGCGCATCGTCTCAGCTGTTGTAGCGCCACCTCCACAGGTGTCGCATTCGGTGTTGGCACAACGTAAGTTTACATTATTTGGTTACGGTAATCATACAAACACTGGAGTGTTACGGTAGCTACTGTAGCCAAGGAGTGTTTGTAGTATTTGTGTACTCTACATTCTACGGTGTGTAAGATAAAGCGCAAATAATACCAGGCTATGTGCAACTGTAACTATTTTTCGATACTCTCCAGGGTAATGTAATATTCTAAAAATTTAATGGAAATTATTATGATATGAGTATTTCAGCTCCCCATGTTGCCGCGTCGGACTCTGCGCGTCAAAACCAAGAAGAAGTCATGTTGGAGGAGTTTTTATCCACCAAACCATAAGATATCGATTGATTTATTGATTGATATATTGAGGATTGATTATTAGTTATGTATTTACTTTGTTTATTGACTTTTGATGAGTTCGTGGGAGAATTTTGTTTGCAAAAATGATAGTTGAGGTTGAGCAAACTCGTGGCCTTTAGGTTTCGTTATTGGATCCAATTTCGTTTTAATTCAAGCTTTACTCAACTTTTGGAACTCTAAAAGTAAGGGAGTGGAAAATATGTGAGATAGTAAAACACAGCTCATTCACCTATTTTTATTTTTATTATTGTGTCGTACTGACTGAATGTCATATAGATATGGTTATTATTGTGAGGAAAATATTCAAAATTAAAACATTCCCGCGTTTTTGCTATTTGTGTGCTATGTACTATGTACTGTAGATAATAATGTTGGTGTCAGGGTATCAGTAACTACGCTTGAATGGTTTATTTGTTGTATATGTAGCTATATATAGTATGGTACGGTGTTCCAATAAATATGTATTAGTATTTTTTTCGCTATCACCGGCACCGCACTTTGCAACTTGAAGGCTTGAACTGCTCCTGACTTGGCTATTATGCTTCTGCCTGGAACAGGATAAATTTCGTTAAAAGGATTTTTGTAACGTATGCTTGACAACTTTTTTCCCGTACGTTGTATGAAAATGTTTATTCTATGAATTGTACTCTATGTACCCGGCTGGGAATATAGAGTACAACATATGTTTAAAAACCGGCTGTTATAACGCTTTAAAGGGTCAGGCCCATTTCAAATGACCCCTATTTTTGATGATTCTATCTGATTCTCCATGTCAAATATAGTAGGATACGATATTTTTCTAATTTTCAAGTGCAAAATTCAGGCAGTATTCAGCAATTTGCCATTGCCAGTCATACCCAACTATTTATCGCAGTTGTCACGCCCCTTCGCGCTAATTGGGCAATATGCTCTATTGGGCGTGGCAATTGCGATATTCACCAATGAGAGCGAATGGGCGTGCCAACTGCGATAGATAGTTGGGTATGACTGCCCACAGTAAATTGCTGAATAGTGTGTGAATTTTGAGCTTGAAAATTAGAAAAATATTGCATCCTACTATATTTGACATGGAGAATCAGATGGAATCATCAAAAATAGGGATCATTTGAAATGGGCCTGACCCTTTAAAAGTTTTTTAACCCTCTTGACAAGACGTTTCCTCTTTTTCCCTCAAACCTCAAAGTGTAATTATATTTTGGATCGCTTCACCGCATGCGACTCGTTATCTGCACTTACACACCAACACATGTTATCTCTGAGGGATAGAAAGATACCTCAATCGAGAGAAACATATTAATCATGTAGACCGCAGCCGCCCGGGATTTACCGTACAACACAACAACTGAGCGAGTGTTGCACGATTGTGTAACGCTGGTTTAGAAAAGAAATATTGACTTACACCGTCGTCCACTGTTTAGGACCTCACCGGAACAAGTCATACAGCTTCGAAACACTTCATTGAACCACCGTTGAATAAAGGAACACGCTCTTGTAGAGTTATAGATTTACTTATTTTATTAATTATTAAATGTTTGGCGCACGTGCCTTTTTCATAGATTTTGTTGTTTATTCGGAACAGGTTAGTAAATTGTTACCACAACTAACAATGAATATTTTTTTTATCAAAAGAAATTAGTTAGTAAAGATCTTGGTATACGTAATGATGGCTGTCTGTTTTTATGAGCGTACCCAGATACACTGGATACTTATCTTATAGTATAGCTACCGTACCCATACCTTCATAACTGAGAATTCTTGTTTTCCAATTTTTAGTGATAAAACCCGTCCTCCATAGAAATCCCGTTTATCAGTGAACTGGTGTTCAGCAGGATTTGGCCACTGGAGAAAAAAAAGAATCGGAGAGAATCAAATCACTCATATCTGTTGATATCGCGGTCATCAAGTTATTCTGTCAATCGCTTTCTGTCCAAACAGATGTACCAACTGCTCGCGGTAATTAATCAAACTAAGCTGGAAAGGCTAGGCTGCGGTCTTTCGGGCCTCCGGGCGGGCGAGCCCCAGGGCGACAACTGCTCGCCCGCACGCTTGCCTAAATTATCCACGGGGAGAGGCGAGATCACAAGGTGATATGATCACTATCATTGTGTGTTTATCCTATAGTTTTGTTGTCTAAATTTGTCAGTCGTTTTTCTTCTAAGCGGGATGTATTTTCGTCCTAGTTTCCTCGTGTTCATGCTATCCACGGGAAGTCTGTGGGAAGGTGAATACTGTTCAGAAGCGAGTTATCGGTTCTCAAACTTTTTATCTGATCTTTGTAAAGCTCTGCCAGATAGCAAATCTCGGCCATCTCTAGGCTACAGTATCTAGTATCATCAAATGTTTAGGTGCATAGGACTTGAAAAATGAAGTTGTCTAAGATGTCTCCAACTACCTTCGAGCTTGATTTGCTTGCGTTAGAGGCATAAGCGACAGCCAATGTGTAGTAATAATAATTATAATAATTTATTACATCACAAAGATACGCACATAACATATATAATTAAAAAAAATAAATGGTACGTGCGGACATGTGGACGATGTGGAAAGGTAAGCGGAAATTCGGGACCATTTTTGAAGTTGTCGTTTGGTTCTTTGAATATCTATTCCTAACTAGCCTGTCATTATTGTTTTCATTAGTCACCGATAAAGCTTATAGTTGGTAATTTGTTCTTTGCTTTACTAATTATTGTCTAGTTGATTAGCGCTTCCGGTTGAGTCACTGAGCAGTATACCTCAAAGATTTGCTTCCAAACATCCACTCTCTTTTCTCTCCCTCTCTCTCTCTCTCTCTCTCTCTCTCTCTCTCTCTCTCTCTCTCTCTCTCTCTCTCTCTCTCTCTCTCTCTCTCTCTCTCTCTCTCTCTCTCTTTTACATTAATTGATGATAAAGTTCCGTCTTACAGTAAAAGCTTGTGTCGCTGGCGCCGTTTGAATTTACACTGATATGGTGCTGATAAGTCGAGCAGCGAAAACCGCAAACCTCTACTTCTTTTGCATTCTCAACACTTCACTCTTGTATTATATAGTCAACTTTTGAAACTGAGCACAGGCCATGTTCACCACAATGAGTCCCCGGGGAAATGTTCCCTGGGGACAGAAGACAGCGTGCGGAAATGAGAGACATAGAGAAAAAGGTGAAAAATTCCGTTTGGGAAATTGAGAAATTGAATGGTGAACATGGCCTCTGATGTAGTAGTTGATGTATTGGTAATCTTGCTTTTTAAAGCGGTACAGCACCCGGTTTGCCCGATTTGAAACGTAACTTCGGTGATGTATTCTCGTGTAGTCTATGCAAAGGATATTGCGAGTCAGTCGAATTATATTAATTTGCATGCGACACGCTGCGACTCCTGTGGTGGAGGTGGTGCGACAACCAAAAGTGATCGGTTATTGTACGACATTGGAATAAAATGCGTAAATAAGCTTGCTGCTTAGAGCGAAATACCGGGCGGTCTTTGAAACACATCAAATACACCAGAATTCTTATGCAGCTTATGGAAATGACCACAAATTAGAATAAAAAAATCGAGCTAAATTCGAACAAATTAGCATACATATGTAAGAATTCAGATGTCCACGATGCGTTTCAAAAACCGGCCGGTATTTCGCTTTAACGTATTCACACAGATGGTACAGGTACAGGTTCCCCATTATTGATTATCGCTTACGTAATCGCTTAAACCGTGTAGACATTCTTTGTACGAGTTCGAGTTTGTTTAAAGCAAAATAACAGTCAGGTTCTATAATATATGTTGAGTAACAGTATTCATATTCATCATATGCAAAAGAAAATAAATTAGAATAAAAAAATCGAGCTAAATTCGAGCAAATTAGCATAAATATGTAAGAATTCAGATGGCCACGATGCGTTTCAAAAACCGGCCGGAATTTCGCTTCAAGCAAAGTAACAGCCAGTTTTTATAACATATATTGAGCAACAGTATTAATAGCATCATATGCAAATGAGTATGGTTAGAAGCAGAAATGCACAAAAATGCAGTTGCTCAGCATAAAAGTATGAAACGTTTCAAAAACAGGCCGTTATGCCGCCTTATATTTTTTTATATATCGTTTTTATCGGCAACGGTGTAGTGGAGTAAAACGACGAATTGGGTGTGGCTGCGACCATTCAAGATTCTGAAACTTATTTTTGGAGCAATAAATTTTTTAAAGCTATATAACGCCCAGTTTGACTTTAATTGCTTGTTGTTCGCATATAAAACGAACATACAGTCGGTTTTTAAGGCGTATTCCTGACAAATGTGTTCTTATCTATGTATATGCTAAGTTCGGGGCTATTTTTTATCCTACTCATGATAATTTGCATATGACGGATGAGAATCCGGTTGTCGAGAAGCAGATTCAAAAACCAGCTGTACATCGCTTTAAAGGGTGCAATACCAATAGTATGGATACGCCCCAAGCTGCTCAAGTCCTGCGTTCTGCTTTGTCCCAAACGTCACCCCCAAAGCAAAGCGCAAAAATTGTTGTCTGGATAACCTGTGGAATTTGTATTAAAGCGAAATAGATGCCGATTTTTGAAACGCATCGTGGATAACTGAATGCTTAATTATTTCTGGTAATTTGCTCGAATTTAGCTCGATTTTTTATTCAAATTTATGGTCATTTGCATAAGATGCCTACGAATGCTGCTGTACTTGTACTCGATGTGTTTCAATAACCGACCGGTATTTCGCTTTATTCACTCCTTGTTAGCTGATATTCCAACCCCCGCAAAACGCATCCGCATAACATAAGCATAATCGCATAATCGGTTTATGCAATTGCGTGCTTCAATTTTTATCTAGCTCAGTGATCCGGGTCACATAAGACGTACATAGTTTTCCGCATTGCTTTCTTTTCATACGCCATTTGTAAGTAATCTTGACTGCTGAAAGCGTATTCCATAAATATTTCGTAGTGCAAAAAATGAGTAGGATTGATGAATACTACCCCTTTTTGCAAAATACTGCCTCCTTCCAAGTGGAGTATATGTAGTATATGCAATTGCTGATGTAGTCATATCAGTAATCTTTGTAAACTACAAACTCGTTTGGCCTGGAAATTGTGTTCTGTGTTTTGATGTTTTATTATTTTAATTTCGGATGCAGACCGAGTTTTGAATACCATTTTTAGTGAGTATAAGTTGTAAGTGATAAGGATTGTGACTTTGTAAATAAAAAGTACAGTATGCTCGCATCACGCGCTTGGCCTTTTGTCATCATTTTTCGTTCACGTTTGACTACTGTAACCCTATTACTACGGTATCCGACCCGACTGTTACATCGCTCTGATTTCAAAACTACGTTAGTCGTGTCACTTCTGCCAACTTTGAGGATGTTTATTCGTATCCCCGCTAGTGTGATATAGCTGTGCTGCGCGATGTTATATGGTAGATACTGGCCCCGATAATTCGACCCTTGAACTAAGCTAGGAAAGTTTCCACTTACTATCTCTAAGTATTAGGCTACATAAAGAACAAGCCATCTTACATGGGAATCAAGGTCTGAGAATATGAGATATACCGACGTCACGAGTATATTTCTCTAGACGTCATGGCTAGATTTCCTTGTTACGGAGTGACTCCCCCAAAAGCTCCCGGGTCGATTTTCGCTATCGATGTTTAGCGGTGACAGCTCTTCCCGCACCTTTTCTCATTATTGCGCCAGGGTGACATGTGGTTCTTACCGTAGTTTAACAAGCACCGCCCCCTATTATTGACTCTCTCGTATTGTTCTTCTCTCTCTCTCTCTCTCTCTCTCTGAGAGAGAGTGAGGGAGAGAGAGGCGACATCACATTACTCGTGTCGCACACGATCAAAGACAAGGTGCAATGTAATGCACATCCAGAAAACTACCTGCACACTTCTGACACCTGTCCTCACACACTTACACACACGCGCTTTGTTGGAGGGATGCGCCTTTTTATTATTGCATCCTTATTTTCTGACATGTCAGATTTCACATGGCTATGCGACTTTACGTGAGTTAGTTACGCAGGTCTTCTAGGAGAACAGGCGCTTTACTGCGCATTTTTATTACATCCTTTTATTTATTCTACTATATAACTTGCACGCTACCGTGAGCTGCACGATGTTATATCTATTGATTGTTTTTCAACTTAAATTACCTAATGATATTTGCCGAGTGATTTAGCTGTGTACCCTGAGCATGACTCAGCTACTTCTAAGACTGTACGTTTTTTTTTCGGTATTCACTCGGTGAATGGGCCCAAAACACCCCTTATTTCTAATTTTTGGTAAATTTCCACAAAATATTCTCCAATTTCAAGGTTGTTTTGGCCAAAGTTGTTTGTGATTTACTCGTGGTAAAGTTGAGTGATGAAATGATAAGTGAAAACCGAAGAACGCACGGATTTCCAGTACTAAGCGAACGTTGAAAAGCTTAAATTAACCGCCCACCCGTTCCCTTAGCAAACGTGGTATGCACGTGGTTTCTGAAGCTATGCAGGGGAACAACATCCCATGTATTGTATGCAAATTATGTGCCGTATGTCATCACAGACATGCTTGTTCTGAAGGACAGTCCTAGCAGCAGAAATCCTTTTTTTAATGGAAGATAGCTTATCACGGATCTGTTGTAAATGTTGCATTGTAAATGGTAAGCGATCTGTTACACTGCAATAAATGAAGTTGCGGTTTCAACTTTATCTCGTTTTATTACGATCAAGCAATCGTAAGATTGCTAGTTAAACTGACTTACGTTTTTTGAGTTAGTGCAAATTGGTTGGAATAATTTGCTTGTTCTCTAAGCGGTATAACAGCCGGTTTTGAAAATTATGATGGACACTGTTTTCCCATACAGTGTATGCAAATATTGCGCGATTAAAAAAAAAATAGAAATTGTAGAAAAAAAATAGAAATTCTTCTTCATGCTATTCATACAACACATGGGAACCCGGCATACGTTTCAAGAACCGACCGTTGTGTCGCTGCCGCTGTGTCGCTGTATGTCGCTGTATGCAGCGTTCCTATCATTTTCTTGAAAGTAATGTTATTACTTAAGTGGGAATAATGAGTACTCAAGTGCTAGTTGCTTGTAGACATCGCAAGGCAAAACGGTATATTTTGTATTTGCATGGGAACCACTATCAATCACTCGAGTGAATTATATTTCTGTCGTCATTTCTTACCTAATAAATCATTAGGTATTATCTTTTTCTTCACCACTCCATTTTTTTTACATTGTTTGATCGATTTTTCATAGGATTCCTATCTATTACCAAACTTTAATCCTTCGTTTGCAGATTATGTGCGGCACGACTGCCAGTTGTATGCGTGTCGTGCGCGAACATTTATCACAATATGAACCAGGAACATTTCAAAAAACTACGTCTCCTACAATACTCTGTACACGGTTGCCGCCGCATTGGAGATGTGAGTTTGTCTTTATTTTGGAGGCTGGAAGCGATGCTAATTGCTCAGGAACATAATTAAAAGATATAAAAAAAGAACAAGAGCACCTCGTTACCTAAACCGAAATTCGCAGCTTTAAGCCTCCAGGTGGCCAATATTCTCGGGAAACCGATTTCTCTGCCAGTTTTACCCTGCTTCCAACTTTTACACCTTTGGTAGGGTAAGGGGTTCCGGGCTGGGATCGAACCAGTGGCCGGTGGCGTGAGCAAGAGCCTTGCCACTTGACCACGACCCCCTTCAGGAACATAATTGACCTAACTGAAATAATTGGAAAGCGATATGATAATACGGTAGAAGCGAAATAGAAAAAATGTGACCATACAAGAATACGGCCCAGTACGGACACCCTGTCGTATGGGCATAATAAGTACGACGGCCAGTGAAACTTCTATCCTTCTAGCAATAAGAGAGCAGTGCTTCTGGAATCGTCTCTAATTGCCCAATTGCTTTTATTTCAGATAACAAATCCCTACCGCAACATTTTATCGTATTGATGATGACTCCTGTTCCCGACGGGACAAAGGTGACAATCAATCGATAATAGAAATTAGATAATGTATAGGTAATCAATAAATCAAACTAATTAACCCGTTTATATTACTTTACGTATTATTACGCTGCATTCCAAGATTCCAATGTTCACCCCTGTGTTCAAATTTTGACGGGAAAATCAATAAACATATTGAAAAGTTGCCCACTGTAGGAATTTAGACTGTGCATGGAGATGGAGCGGTAGACGCCCCATTGTAACCCTATTTTAAAGTCCCCCTTTAGTTATTCAAATCTAACATTTAGATAACTGTACACGCTGGTAACGAAGAAACACCATGCGGTGAGGTACGCAATGCTACGGCGGAATTCAAACGACAAATGGCCAAATTTAACGATCTACGCTTCGTGGGCAAGAGCGGAAGGGGTTGGTTCTTTATAAAAAATTAAAGCCGTATTGTAACTACTAATTTGCATATGATACAAATTTCCTATGTATCCAATGCAAATTTTTGGTGCCCGTCCGAGACTTCCGGCAAAAAAATAACTAAGATACTTAGGATTTAGGATATTCATTGTCCAATTGTATGCATTCTGTTTTAACATCTACCTCTATGTTTCTCTCTATTTCGCTCTGTGTTTGTCTCTTTTTGTTTTTCTCCCTCTCTCTCTCTCTCTCTCTCTCTCTCTCTCTTTCTCTGTTCGTCTCGATCTTTCTGAATATCCACTAGAATGGAACCGACATAAATGACTCCTTCAGTCTCACTCATCCCACACCCTCGCGCGCCCGCATACCGCCAACCGCCCGCGGGCCTGTGTGGGTGAAACCCGTCATTCGCCCCTCAACCGCACTCTTGATGCTTATCTTCCAGCCCTTCATGCATGTCCTTCCATCCCAACTCCTCATAACCACCATGCCCTGAAGATGCACCCGCCTGATTAGAGACTGTCATCAAGGGGTTCAGGCACTCTTGTGGAAATGGGGAAGCGGGAATTTAAATAAAGGGTAGTTTCAACACAAATCAATCGATAACCATCCCTAGTGTCGTTAGTGTCATGTTTGTTACAATACTAACTTACGTAAGCAGAGTTAAAATCAAGAAAACTCAATGAGGGTAGTCTTCAGGAGCGTGCTCAAATAGCTCATGAGTTAGCTACCAAGATCCTCATTGTTAAATGAATGGACGACGATGGCAAAGTTCTCATAAAGGAAAACGAAATAATTACCGAAACCACAGAAAAACCGTCGTTGGCCCAACCGTGTTTACCGTAAAAAAACCACCTGGGAATGGTTCGAGACTTGTTCGTGACCATTTGGTGATCAGTTGCTGACGGTTTTCGATGAAACTTGGTCGTCACATGGTCACGAAACGGTCATCATATGTGCTGGCCCAGGAAAAAAACAGTGAACCGTCACCAAATGGGTTCACCCATTTCCTGTGGCGGCTTCCCTTCAGGCTATGAGGATATGGAAATTTGGATGCCGCGCTTCTCGGTGTTTCCTTCATCAGTTTCACAAAAGTGTTACACCCTCAAATTCGAACTCTCAATAACTTGGGAAATTTTTTCAAACCTGCCTCTGAAAGCCCCATTTGTGGCGAAAAGGGCGCCAAACTGGTTATCACAAGCACTGCGGGTGCTCATCTGTATGTATTCATGTTTTTGCAGTGTTCACCGCTAAGATAGCGATCTTGGCGGTAGACAGTCGCGGATTGATCTGAGGTTCCGATACCCGACGAGTACATGACTCCCGTGGATGAGGGCGAGGAGGGCTGGGAAGGGGGTTGGGAGGGTTTGGTTGGTGACACAAAAACCTAAAAGCATAATTTGAATAAACGCTGGGTCGTAAAACGATGTGATCATGGTCAAGGTGTGCACAACAAACTAAAATGGAGGAAGTATGAGATATGATATGACTACTACTGTATAACGCGGTAGTCGTACGTATGAAACCTGAATAGCAAACCTCGCACGCTATGTATAAAAGAGGCCCGATAAAAATTAGCGGCATTCATTGCCAGACAAGACTCCACAGGTACATGCATCATACATATTGGAGTCTTCTGTTTGTCATATATGTGATCTACCCAGTGTCCGCTTTGCTCTTCTTGAACATTCACGTAACCGCATCCTCAATTCGCAATTCATGCTCTAACTACCGTAACCCTCCCGGGAGCCTGCTTGCTATAGGATCCGTTGCGGTTGTACTCCCCCTTCTCCACAGTGCACGGGGGTTGATGTGGGTGATGTGAAGATGTTATCTTTTTCAAAGAACCGGTCGCAAACTCTCACTTTTATGGCAATTCTCTAGCCTTTGTCAGGTGCCATTGTACACAAGACATTGTGAAATTTGAAAAAAAAATAGAAATATTGATTGATTACATAGTATGGATTCATTTTTTATGGTCAATAGCATAGGCGCGAGCCGAACAATTTGAATTCGGAAACTAGTATTATTATCTTCAGGACGATTGCTTACTGTTAAGTTCAACTACTTCATAACTAGTTCTTTTGGCATTAAAGCGAAATAACGGCCGGTTTTTGAAACGCATCTCAAGTACTTGCATTCCTATGCATTTATGCGAGATGGGATCTAATTGGGGCTTTTTTTATGCTAAATTATGCTCATTTGCATATGACGCATAAGAATGTTGGCGTACTCGATGCGTTTCAAACACCGACCGGTATTTCGCTTTAATTGCGGTAATTATAGCTCGTTGCAAATACTAACACTAACGCACAGTTGTTTAGTACTTGCAGAAACGGTGCTATTTGAGTTGAACTGATATGGGCTGTGCTTCATTTGCTGTAGTTTGCAGACCAAATTTTTATTTCCACTATTTGTCGTAAACCGGCTCGTAAATTCTAACCGCTAATGTCTATAATGGCAAGCAAGGTAACGTAAAACGTCTCCTCGTGAACAAGGGCGCCAAATTCAAAAATGGAAGACAGCGCATTCCTCGCTACTACAGGGAACTCATGAGATAACGATACATCTTCTAGACTGTACTTGTAACTAAACCTTTCCATTTTCTACATTTGAAAGGAAGAGGCCCACGAAAAAAAAAGTTTTCCTAAATTTACTTGCACAGAATGTGAGGAATTTCAGAAATGTTACTGTGAAAACCGCCTTCTTTACGCCTTGAACTCGCAGAGTTATTCCTCGGTAAACTGTTGGGCCAGGTACCGTAGTCAGAATCAATTTTCGCTCTCTTAGGGTATTACAATATTGAAAACGCATTTGAAGCAGGTATTATATCCTAGATCTAGTTGTGAGCCTAACAATAAGTGCCTAAGGCATCAACATAAAACTAACGTTCCTAACAATAAGAATACGGCGAGGATCACCTAAACGTTTGTAAAATTGTAAGCCTAAGCCTAAGCCTAAGCCTAACGATGCGCTATGCGCCTGTAAACATTACTTTAGCCTTTAGCGTGACTAATGAAGTTCATGGCGTTCACATGTCTTAGTTCCTTGAAGAACATTTTTCTTGTATTTCTTATCACACGACAGAGTTCACGCATTGAAAACGGAAATACTTTTGATTTTCTTGGATTTTTAGACACTCTGTTATCTAATGAAGAACGGTAATAGACGCTTTTTGATTAGCAAGGCGCCTTTGAATGCTTTTTTTGGTATTATTTTCAATACACAAAGTGACGAGTTACCACGCAAATTGCTTTATTGTTTTATTAAACAGTGGCTTATCAAGTGGAGAGTTATTTTTGCACGGTTTGGTACTTTGCTTTTTGAACACGAGTTTTGAGCAAAGGGTTTGTTAGAGAAACTTGCTTTGAAAAATTAGGGGGTAAGGTAAAGCTTTAGGACTTGACTTAGCAGGATCATTAATTGACTAATGGGCATAAGGTTCATTGAAGCACAGGATCTTCCGCTCAGGACCTCTGCGTCACAAGTCACAAGATTTGAACTGAATATGAATACTGTAATCAGAGAGCCTTGATCAAAGTACTCTGGCTCTGACAGAACATATATTTTATTTGCGCACGACGCAGGGAAATACGGAGATGAAAATACTTGACTAGCTTGGCGTGAATCTAAGAAAGGACGACTGACTGAATTTCATACTTTACTTACCCCAAGTTAGAAAAGACTCTTTTCCGTCGCGTTGTCAATAATTGTAAGATACTCTAGTATACACTTGTACAAGGTTACCGTCATCACACCGTAGAACAGCTATTCAGTGGTATAAAGTCTTTTTTTATCCCTTATTGCCATTATCTGCCTCTCCCTCTCTCTCTATCTCTCTCTCGCTCTCTCTATTGCAAAAGCCCATGCAGTCATTAAAAATCTTGCAAAAAACCAATTTTAGAAGCTGCACTTTTGTTTTATGACTGTTGAAGAAATGAGAAAAAAGGAACTTCAGTTCACCGCAAATAAGGCAAATAGCGTTCTTAACACCACAATTACTGATAAGAAAATGCAAGACCAATAATAGACAAAGAAATGGGAAGTTATACAAATGACGCCATAAGCTAATTATGGACTCACAGTCAGAGGGGAACAGAACGGGGGACCTTTACCCAGTCATAGACATAGGTAGAAACCTAATGTGAAATGTTTTGCGTATCTCGCCCATTTGGTGACCGTATCGTGACAATGCTGACCAAGTTTCATTGAAAACCATCAGCATGTGGTCACCAAATGGTCAAACCAGTCATCAAATGGTTTGTTCGGTACACTCAGTGTTAGGGGTTTTTCTAAGAGCAGCAAATTACAAAGTCTCGTTTTTCAGGGTAACAGGAGAATAACTTATATTATTCTTATCTTTACAGAATAGTTAGCTTGTCTTCTTTGTAAAACCATATGTGGTAACTGGTACTGGTAAGCACTGGTCCAGCTGGTAACACTTTACAACTGTAACAACTGGTAGACAACTACGATCTCGGAACGATCGAAAAAATTTCTCATACATAAATGACTATTTCAGGCAGAAACTTCCATGTCACCATTGTTATACACACAAACCCGATTACGATTGCAGTTGTGAACCGAGCTGTGAAGGTTCGTGAGTTTCTGTCTCACAATAGTACATGTTTAGTTTATAATTCGATTGGAAGAACCACGGTGGAGTGCCAAACAATGTATTTTGCTGCCACTCACCTCAAACTTGGTCAACTGAACCACTACGTTTTAGATTACCGTGGATGGTCCCAGAGAAGCGCGTCATCCAAATAAGGAGGCGACATCGAGGCAGACAAGGTAATTATATTAGTTTGATCCATTGCCAGTATGCGGCTTTGTGAAACGTGGTAGGGTTACCTTTTTGAGATATGTTACCTACTTATCGTAATACTTTTTACCAAAAAACAAAAAGAAATGCACATGATGGCCTCAACGAACACGCGCATAGTGGCCCATATTGATTTTTTGTTTGTTCTCCGACTTCTATAGGATATAGTTTTGGAAGCACAGTTTCAAAATGAGGAGCTTTTTTGTAGTAACGAAGTGAATGTCCAAGTACCTCAGGCCTCAGGGTATACAAGTATATTTTTCAGGCGCCGTGTTTTCTCGTCAACATCACCGACGAGTTGTCAACTTACGCCGTTAATTTATTCACCAGCATTCCAATCAATGTTCTATCATCCATACACGGTGAGTATATGAGATGAGTAGCGTCTCGAAGACATAAGCCATGACGAGAATCGAACTTTTAACACCGTTCTGACGACTGATCTCTGATCAGGGCCGAAGCCCACCCTTGTCAACCATCGCGCTGGATCGGTTCACCTCAAATAGTGTCTGTTTTTTATGTTTCTTTATTTTCTATAAGGGATAATAAAAATTTGGAATACAAAAAGTAGAGTTATATTTCAATACTATTGGGTGATAAAGTGGTGGATTGATCGGTCCAGAATGCAAAAGGGGTAATTGCCCTACCTTGTTTGTATTGTTTGAAACACCAGCGGACTAATAAATAAGTAAAGCAATGTATTAAAAAATAAATACAAACCTATGTATTCTGATGGTGGCTATGGTTGTGTGTGTAAACAGTTTTTTTATTATCAAAATGGTATAATAGCCGGTTTTTTTTTAACAAACGCACAACCGCATTCCCATACATGTTCTACGTAATCTGACTTTCTACGTAATATGGGCGTGCAGTTCTGAAAAATTTGTTTCCAAACCACATGCTATACCGCTTTAATTCCTATGTTTCAGGTTCAGGGTCTGTTTGCTACTCCTCCAGCATTGCTCAATATCACGCCTCAACAAATGATCCTAAGGAGTCAAAGTCTTCCACAGCCACCGACTCCTGTGAAACGAAGACGGGAAGAAGAAAAGACGGAAACACCCAAGACTAGGATATGGCGCCCATACACCCAAGAATAAAGTTAAAGCGACATAACAGCCGGTTTTTGAAACGTATTATGGAAGCTGCAAACATTTCTATGTATTTATGCTAAGTAGGCTCGAAGTGAGCTCGATTTTTATGCTAATCATCCTAATTTGCATATGATGCGTTTGAATCCAGCTATCCCGTTTCAGAAAAACCGGCTGTTATGCCGCTTTAATATGTGTTAGCCAGAGATTAGTACACGAGCAGTATGCATTCATGCTAACTAATTGCATAGTGATTTTGTAGTGCAGTGTTTCGAAAAATAGAGTTTGCCAATTTCGTAGGAAGCTTTTAACGGGTAGCAAAGCGGGTCGTGTTTAATCTTATTTTAGATAGAGAAGCTCCTTTTATAGCTTGTACTGAATTTAGTTATTTAGTAGCATGTATTTTTTCTCTCATTGGTATGTATTTTTTAAAGTTTGTATTTTTGTCGGCGCTCCATAACCATAACGGGTATGATGTGATCGCCAGGCTGTACTTTATGCTTTCTGATTCTGAATAAATGTTCGATGTCTTGCACGCGGCTTACTTATTTTCAAAAAAATACTATACACTGCGTGTAAAAGAACTTTTTTGGCAATAAAAATGATGTCCGCCAAGTCCAATACACCTTATTGAATGTGATTTTATGAGCTTCTCACACGTGTTGCCGCATTGTTCGTTTGGTGAAGCTGCCCTAGACGTAAGGTTGGCGCCTGGCTTATGTGCTTACATTTTCTTCAGCTATATATACTAAATGAGCATTTCGTAGTCGAGGGTGAGGACAGAGTTTCAGAATTTAGAAAGATGTTGGAGCGATTTTCGCATGTCAGGGGTGCTGTGCGTTAGGCGAGTACATAGGAAGTAGGTGAGCTCACTTGGTGACCGTTCACTGTTTTTTTTTTCGTGGGCCTACCCATTTGGTGACCAACTCGTGGCCAACTTTCAACCGAAAATCGTCATCAGATGGTCATCAAATGGTCACGAACCAGTCACCAGACCCAAATTCCCTCTTCGTCGCAAAAGATACATCCCGTGAGAAAACAACTAAAACCCTCTCGAACTCTATGCTATACAGCCTCATTTCCGCCTAATTGTAAGCCAAAAAAAAAAAAAGTCCGCCCACCTCTGCCCACAGCATATCATGTCATACCGTACATCGTAGGCTTAGGCTTAGGCCTATGCACAATACTTTAAAACTATTTATTTAGGTGTGTAAAAAATTAACAAAGAGAGAGAGAGAGAGAGAGAGAGAAGTAATGTGATTTTGACGACGGCTGGATGCGGAAATATTAATAGTAATTGGTGATCGCGACGTATATCGGTATGTCGAACACCCATAGATGGCTTTCGTTTATTTCTTCGCCTGGAATTTAGATATGTTTTATAAATTTTTAAAGCGGAATGATGTGTAGTTTTGCACCGCACCCTGTGCGGTGTCCGTGATTTCCGGCACAGAATAAAACATTTGGGCGTATACACAATACAAGAATCACGTTACATACGCTTCGGAAACGGCTTGTTAGACCGCCATTAAAACTGAAGGGTGACTGGATGGCATCTAGAAAGCCATTGACGCGTAAACACACCTTCTCCAGCTTCTTGGACGCCTGCTTAGCGAATGCGATTTGCTCCTTCACAGCTTCACCGAGCATTTTGTTACGCTTCTCCTTCGCGTGGTTCTTGAGGACCTCCTCGAGGTACCATTTCTCCTGAAGGGGTACACGTAGCAACCACACTACATCAAGATATATACATATACAATTAGAATTTAAATTAAATTTGTTTTTACGCTTCAAGAGCGTGTACCTTTATTCAAGGGAGTTCAAAGTTCAATTTCAAGGGTTTGCTTATGACATGTTCCGCAGAGGTCCTGAGCAGTAGGCGACGAGTTCCAGATGACAAATTGCTCGACGTCTTCGGGCTAGGGCCAGTAAACCTCCCACTTACAAAATGTACTTTCAAAAAGTAAGATGGTGCTGTTTTACTATCCTTCGGGTACGTAAACAGATAATGCTGAGTGTTTCCGCCATCGATCGACGCTGCTGACGTTTAGTTATTGATCACAGAAGCCCATCGAATTATTGTCATTATTGGGTTAGCGATGTAATAATTTGAGGAAAACGAAACTATGATTTTTTTATTGTTCCAATGAAAAGATGTATCAACTAACCACAGCCACATCATCTTCCTTTTCTCTTCTGTCCGATCGCTCCTTTTTCAATGTGACGAATCCGGCGACAATTACGCACGCTAGGATAATTAGAAGTGCAGCGGATGTGGAGACGATCAGCGAGATCATACTGTAAAATGAAAAGTACAGTAGGCGAAATGATGATGACGAGTAGCTCTCTCTCAATAGCTATCTTTCCCGTCTCTACAAAACGATCTAACAATTAAGCGACCTAAAATTTCGAAAAAATAATCAGTGAACTCACAGATCTCCAGAGACTTGCACCGTCTCGGCCACTGCCAACTTTTCGAATTGCATTTTGATGTGCTTCTTATTTCCTGAATGTGAGTCTATTTAATTATTTAATTTTGTTCTTTTGAGAGGTAGATGCTAACTAACAACTGTGTTATAAATATAGCAGTGAGCATTTGTATAAAAAAATCCAAGACTGATTCGGAATATCCATTTGCGATGTTGCGGCACGTTTAAAAAATTTACATATCATTTTTTTCGGGAATAAATAACGTTTCGTGTTTCAGAGACATAATGACCACTTGAGTACAGCTCGTGGTGGCTTCACCCGTAATATCACACTATGTGTACCGTAATCTTGTAGTCTTAGTGTAGTTTGGTGCCGCCGCGAATTTATATTTTTGTGCCAACACATCGTTTTGTGTTGGTGATCGTTGTTTGCATGTGAAATGTTTCTTGTTTTGTTTTACCTTTCTTTCTTTTTTTTTTATAGTAGATTGTTTGTTTGAGATCTCCGCATCGTCTTCCTTTGGTATAATGAATAGATCGCAACCGAGGGGTATGAAATTTAACGTAGTGTCCTTTCCAGGTAAAAACATGAAGCTGTTTCTGGCGGCTTGTTGTATCGTGGCGGTCAGCGCAATCGAGCTGACTTTTGAACTACCGGATAACGCCAATCAATGTTTCTATGAAGAGATCCAATCCGGGATTGAAAGTATTATCGAATTTCAAGTAGGTTACTTCTACTATGCTTTGTCGTGACTCCCTGGCCATAAACCAGTGTGTAAAATGACGCATCAGCCATCTCCGGGTTGGTCTGATCATCGCCGCAAACCATTACAACTTATATGTAATTTTGTGAAACATATTGTTATCAATACCGACCATTTCCGGATAGGCTTTAGACCATTTCCGGAACCAATTTCAATATATGAAACATCGCGCTGTTAGCCCCATGTTGCGCATCAAAATTATACCCTGGTGACTCTTAGTCTTCACAGCATATGTCACCACGTGTTTGACGTTTATTTTGTTTTCCACTTCTAGGTAGTTACCGGAGGACAGTATGACGTGGATATGACTCTTGAAGATCCTCATGGAAAAGTCTTGTACAAGGACAGCAAGAAGCAGTACGATAGTTATACCTTCAAGGCTGAGGTAAGTTGGTTGTGGCTTATTTATTTGGAAACGGGTATAATCTGCAATTTCGAGAATCCATTATTACATGACACACCGACCAACCATTACGTTATATTATCGCCAGCTCTAATAAATGCCTAAATGACCACCTTTGCGAAGACGGATCTAACCTTAACCTTAAGGTTTCTCTGCCTATCCTTTGTATTTGCTGGTATTTATTTTTTGTTACAGGCGCCAGGAGCGTATAAAGCCTGCTTTTCGAACGAATTTTCTACTTTCTCGCACAAGATCGTCTACATGGACTGGCAGGTTTGTTTTGACCAGTTTCGTATGTTTTAATCCTATGTTGCTAATTAGTCCGGTGACTGCAATTTGCATTGATCGTGCAGTCTAGATGAAGTAAGATGGGCTTGATTGTCCCCCAGTCCTCTTCGATTCACATTTCACCGCAATATGTAGTTGAATGCGGAACTTTTTTTTGCGTATTTCTTCTTTGTTTAACGATACATTTGTTGCTTCCTTTGATTCAAATTCGAAAATTTAAAGCGAAATACCGGCCGGTTTCTGAAACGCATAGTGGACAACTGCATTCTTACGTATTTATGCTAATTCGCTCGAATTTAGCGAGATGTTTTATTCTAATTGATGTTCGTTTGCATACGCTGCACAAGAATGCTGGTCTAATCAATGTGTTTCAAAAACCGACGGGTATTTCGCTTTAATACATCCACTCGTATTCTTTGGGCGCGTTTATGATGGCCGAAAGAAAGAAAAAAAATGCGTTTTCGGCCGTTCAGGTTGGGCGAAAAGAAAACTTTTGAAAGTCAATGCAAAAACAAGAGACGCAGACAAAATCCGAAAAAAATTACTGTATTTTTTCATTGTCCCTTAGTATTAAAAATTTTCTTTTCGGCCAACCTGAACGGCCGAAAACGCATTTTTTTTTCTTTCTTTCGGCCATCTTAAACGCTCCCTTAGAACGTTCATGTGTATCTCGTCCTTTAGGTGGGAGATCAGGGCCATCGTGGACCGAAGACTGGAGCAGATGAGGGACATCAGGCGGTCAGTCTCATTGAAACGAGCGCTCTTTCCATTGGAGACAAACTGAGAACTGTGGATGACTTCCAGACACATCACAGGTGAGATACGTATTTTATTTGGACCTAGAATTAATAATAATACTTTGTTTGGAACTGAATATTTTATTATTACGCTTGAACAGTGGGAGGTGGTAGTGCTTATTTTTTGGTGAACATGTTATCTCGGCTTCTACTATTGTCATTAATTTTCCCTGAATGTGGCCTTACGCTTGCTTCTGTGCAAGAATGAGAATTGCATTTGGAAATCAAGTTTAACTTAACCCTTTTACGTTTACGCTAGCCTTTGTCACACCTTTGTTTAACTTAAAATTCCACAGAAAAAATTGGTCTGAAACTGGCCGGCTGAGTTGATTTTATTGTAACGAAATAACACAAATTTCTTTTACAATACAAATCGTAATCAGTTTTACTAAAGCCGTTTGCCGTTTAATTTTGTGTTCGAGGACATGGTACATGCTCCTTAGAATGTGTATGCGCCTCCATCAAGGAACCACGTACTTCTGCATAGGTCTAAGTGACACTATACTTCCTTGTGTTGTTAAATTAACTATTTTAGACTTCGCGAAGCAACCGGACGTAAGCGTGCCGAGCAATTGAACGAGCGAGTTTTGTTGTGGAGTTTGGGACAAACGGCCGTTATTGTCGTTATGGGAGTAGCGCAGGTTTGTGCATTATTTTGTTGTTTTATTTTCTCTTATTATTATTTTATGTATTGGAGGTGGATGATACAATGATACTATTATAGTGAGTTATTGACTAAACATATTCTCGGCCAGTGGGTTTTTTTAAACACTTTTCCTTACGTTTTTCGAACTCGTATCGTATCGGATCCTTCGACTGTGATCTGATTAAATGCTAGTGCAGAAACATATGTATTTTGAGGCTGATTCTGAGCCAGAGCATTGCTTGCAAATCTTAGGTTCATAGGACTAGGACATATGACCACTTACGACAAGCGCTTCGTTAAACTTTATTACATTTAAGTTGTAGGTAGACTGTTTTGTGTTTAAACCCTTTGTTTCAGGTGCTTGTACTGCGATCGTTCTTCTCCGATAAGCCCCACAGACCTTATTAGTGAATTTGGTATCGAATTGGACCTCATATAGCCATTTGCAACCAAAACTCGTATTTTGATATTGTGAATATAAATAATGATAATGGTGGTGGTAAGTTTGCGATTTTTATTTTATTTTTATCTTACTAGCTCTAATATTTATTGCCCCAGACCAATTTGTATATCTTAATTTGTAACTGTAACTATTTATCCTAATCCTATATCTTTGAGTATCCGTAACGTAAGTAAGTTGTAGGTAACAGCATTCTTTTATCTCCCTACTGTCGCCCCGTCGTAAATTGTAAATGTAATATCTAGTTTGTATTGTGATATTTATATATATTTTTATGTAATTGATCGTGCTGGAGTCAGTAAGCAATGTAAGCATAGTTTATATTTAACGTGTAGTTTGTTTTGCATATGCATACTAGTTATTTATTATTATTTATTTATTTTTCTATAAAGGGCCTTATTTTTTATCCTTTGTCTTGCATGGTAATAATATTGCCAATGTTTTTTGGGTTTTTTTTTTACAACTGTTGATTTAGAGTGTTATTGGCTGTAGATGGCTAATTTGGCTTTCTTATTATGAAATTGTATGGCAATGATTTAATGAATGTATTTTCAAAGGAATTTGTTATGTGAAATTCTGTGTTATTTTCACAGAAGATATCTTTGCGATTGTTTTAATTGAATTTAGGGTTAGTGTGTAATATTTACATAGCATCTCTTTACTTTCAAGGTGGTGTCGCTCTTATGTATTGAACGCTTGGTTTTGGTCTCTGTTTATGTCATGATATCAGCTAGCAGCTTTCTCTTCTAGCAGTAGTTTACTTTCTCTTCGGGTGTTGCTATTTGTTTGTTGAAAGTAGAAAACCAAAAAAACTCGTACCCAAAATATATCCAGGGCGTGGGACCACACGCAGAGTTAGGCTCTCTTTCATGACCACACGCAGAGTTAGGCTCTCTTTCATGACCACACGCAGAGTTAGGTTCTTTTCCAGGACCACACACAGACTTCTGTGCATTATAGTTCGTTCTGGCATCATGTTTAGTGCTGCTGATAACCTGCATCAGCGTAGTGCATCATATTTATTTATTTATTTTACCGCACTTCTAAGATACGTCTAATGGGGTTTCCATGTATGCGATTCGCTGATTCGCACCTGCGAAAATGTCAAACCGCTGTCCATGTTCGAGTCGATGTAAATGACATGGTCCCGCAGCGATTTTGGATCTAGTATGGATCTATTTCAAAATAGTACGGATGTATTTCAAATCGTATGGATCTGATACACTTTCGCTGCAGGACCATGTCAAACGTGCGATTCGCAAGGGTTACGGTAGGCAGTTGACCTGCATGTAAAATGACTTGAACATGGACAGCGGTTTGACATTTTCGCAGGTGCAAATCGCATACATGGAAACCCCATAACGTCGGGCGTTTCCTGTTTCCTCCCTACATTCCTTCCCTTGCGTTTGGCTTATCATTAACTATCTTTTTTTATTACTTTAACTATAAGTGAAGTCTATTGTCTGCAGCTGTGTATATGTCTTATCTATTCACGCGTACACTTTTTTTTCACTGAACCAGAACCAGTGATTTAGGAAGTTAGGAAGTGATAATTTATAACCTCTACTTGCATTTTTTGAGCCTGTAGACTTCGCTGTCGTATAACTCATTCATTGAGGTCTTTACTATGTTCAAAAATAGAAATATATCATCTTATACACTTTCATATACATTTAATTAACTAGTGTGTGTTGCAGAAACAGCTTCATTTCCTTTTAATTGTCGTGTAGCTGATCAACAATCAACAATGGAGGTTGATGGTGGTGGAGACGATGTTGCAGGTAATTTTGAACTTTCTTCCTCAGGATGAAGTAAAGAACTCAATGAATGTGTTATATGACAGGGAAGTGAAACACTTCACTTTGTTTAAAAATTCTTTGAAAGTGAAACACTTACACTTTCAAAAAATACAGTGCCAGAATTTTTGTTTAAATTCTACCGTAGCTGTTCTAACCTCTACCATTTTATTGCCGCTCTGCGCTCCATATTTTAGATTAACCCGGGGTATTTGGTAATGAAAAAAAACTTGAAATTCTAATCCTTGATCTGTTTGTATTTGTAACCAATATGTTTGTACTTTGTAACTAATGATGTTGTACTTTGTAATCTCGAAATTTTTTAGCGTTCCGAGTCGACCAGATGGACGCTGGTAGTGGGTTCGTCGATATCGAAAAGCTGTGCGCACCTGGAAAGATTCGTCCAGTCGTCGATGTTGCGTTTTGCGGACACGTCATGGTGGAACGGTATGGCGTACTGTACTTTGGATTCCTATATAGTGTACTGAACACTGTACTGTATGTATTTTGGATTTTTTCTAGGCTGGGACATGGGACTGTAACATATGTAGCACTATGGGGTAATGCGATATGCTGTGGTAGCATATATCTACTGCATTTTGTATCTTTAGCTCACCGGGGAATTGTCTCTGTAGCGCTATGGATGCGTCGCCGCTTGACTGCGGCGTCTGGGTACTTGGTACCTACGTTAGCAAGGTACAAGCGGTACGGCAGGGAGGGTATGCTGCTGCAAGTGTGCAAGCTGCATTTCCGTGTATTGTATGCAAAATACACATGTTTCACGAAGTATCGGTCATTTCGCTTTGGCACTCGGCACCGGTCGGTTTAGTTTCTATTCCCATCCAATGCCGCTTTCTTTTTAGAAATGGTGTAATTCTGTGCTGGGGTGGTACAAAAGAAGACACGGATTCATATGTGCAAACGAATAAGATATTCGTATTTCTTCCGCAGTTTAACAGGAACGACTTTCCTTTTTGGTGAGTTTATTTCGAACTAAGATTTGAACCACAAGGTGTGGTACAACTGTACTTCTGCAGGGATTTATGTTTAGTGGCTACAGCATAGCGTACTCATAGAGGAGTGATGATGTGAGCTGAGCTTGGGGCTGGGGCGTCGTGTGGTATTTCAGACATTTCAGTGCTTATGCGTGTTTACTTGTTCTTAGAAACTAAAAATATTAGTTGTAAGTTATGTTAGGTTAGAAGTGCATATGTTCGCTGTATTTCATTATTATTACCTAGAATATCAGGGTTATTGTTAGCTAATGCTAATCGCATTCGCGTCCATGATATTTGCATCCAATTTTATTCAAAATTCAGGTTTACTGCCAATTGTCGCCTTGGCGAAGTGCCAGAGGAGAGAAGTGGGTCTTCTGGAGTTCTCATCGGATCGACGTTGTTAATATTTGGAGGATATAAGAAGGGAGGCGATATTGCTGAACCAGATGTGCATGGTAGGGAGGTTATACTTGTATGTTTTGTCTCTTCTAGATTCTAGGATCTAGTAAGGAAGAAATAGAATGACAACAGCTGAAAGGGAGAGAGAGAGAGAGAAGAGTTAGAGAGAGGGGGGGAGAGAGAGAAGAAGAGTTATAGAGGGGGAGAGATAGGGAAGGAATGAATGCGAGATTTTAAAAAGAAAGAGAAGATTGAGGAAGAGAAGTTATCGATGATGAGGATTACGGTACTTACTCTTACAGCTTTCAACGGGAGCGTGGTGTATTATTAGTATGTGGACTAAGTGTGTAGTGCAGGTGTCCAGCGGTTGACATGGTAGTCGAAAAACGATGTGTTTCAAAATGTTTGTAAGAGACCATTGCATGCACCGATGCACCGATATTGCTTGGGTTTGGTTTAAGCCGCGTTCGAGTTGGGGAAAAGTTGGTGGAATTCCGGAATTCCACCGTTCGAGTTGGACGGAAAAAACGCGCGTGGAAAAGCAAAAATACCGTAGTGGAATCGTTGTGGGATTATATTTTTATCCACTGCAGGAGCCAAAAATGACGCTTGACCCCGACGGTCGGTGTTAAATAGCGGAAAAACATTTACGTTTCCGGTGTCCCATCTCGACGGTGGAATTCCGGAATTCCACATCTTTTCCCAACTCGAACGCGGCTTTAGTCTTTAGTTGAACAGTTGCTATATTTATACCCTGCCTCTTCCTGGTTTCAGGATTTGTCATGCCCGGTCACTGGACAAATGATTTGTATATGTTGGACCTGGTCGAGGGAAGATGGTCCAAGAAGACTTACGACAAGAGCGAGAAACGGCCAGCGCCCCGAGATAAGATGTGTGCCTGGGAATATAGGGGAAGGTGAGATTTTGACAATGTTATTTGTTGAGTATGCCTGTTTCACTAAGGTATTTCTTAATTCGATAAGTCTTAGTGGCTGTAAGCCCTAATGGTACGGGTACGGTTGATAATAATAGAACCGTTGCCTTTGTAGGTGGTTTACTCGCACTACGACTGCGTGCTACTCGCAGTAGTAATGGCGTGTTGGGCTGTTGGACTAATTCGGCTAATTGTCATTGAAGTTCTGACGAGAAAGAGTTTAGTAGGCGAGCTTGTGGGATAAGGATACATAACCAGATGTCTGGATCAAGTATCAATGCAAACTGCTTTCAGCGCGTACTTCTTCGGTGGATATGGATACGGTATCTGTGATACGTTGTATAGACAGACGCCGGGACCATTCCTAAAGGTACGTGATGTTTTTATCGATTGTAAAATGTGCTCAGTGTGTTTAAACTTCCCTGGGTTTGGGAATTCTGCGGGGGTGCAGACTCCTTGGTGAGATAGATCTATGATTGCATGCATATTGATGTATATTGTATGTAGATCCCAGCTTATTGACATATTGCTCGGCTCTTTGAAAAGCTCGGAATTGGGAAACGTTCCACTTGAACTGGGAAGAGTTAGTGTGCAAATGAGTGTGGATTACAGTCTAGGTCTAGATTTTACAGTATAGGTCTAGATATTACAGTATAGGGCTAGATTCCAAAAACCCACCTGTTACTCAGGATGATTAGATCATTAGATGTGATGGTGAACTTTCTTCTTATAGCATTTCTTTTCAGGAGGGCGCCTTCAGGATCAATGCCGAGGCGAGCTTGTTGGTTGATTATGCTTGGAACAATCAATTGCTGATGTTTGACGGGTGAGGATGTTTTTTTTAGGTACTGTAGCTGTCGTGGCGTGGGAAAATGGCATTGAAGTATTCTTGCAAAGATATCTAGAAAAGTGTTTTGGTGTGTGTGCCTTATGTGACAATTTCTATACATTGACATACTGGCATGTGCTGCAGACTGCAATGTTTCAGTGTGGAAACTTACCTTGGAATCTGTTAAGTCTGTGCTTAACAATTTATCGATATTTGACAAGTTATTCGAAATTCTAACATCTAGAACCCAATGAACAGCCTAGACGTAGAAGAACCAAACCTAAAGCAAATTATGTTGAGTAAGGGGGTGAAATCATTTGCTAAAGGGAACTTGGATGGTATATTCAAAAATCATTTTTCAGCGTTTAGTTCTTGCATAAACAACTATACTAACAATAAGACAGAAACCGGGTCCTTTCTGGCCTTTTTATTTTTACCTTTTACGGCAAACCATGATGTTACCGTTGTCACCTACATATGTGTGCGTAATACAATATGGTATTGAAAAAAGGAAGAAACTCACAAAATACTTTGCATTTACAGAGTCTCGTTCTCGCTTATATGTCAGGGTGGCTGTATCCCGTCACCACGAGCTGCCGCTGCTAGCAGCCGAAGGGGAGCCTTTGTCTACGTATTCGGAGGGCGGAGTGGGGGCACTCGGATGAACGACCTTTATAGGTTTGTTGGTTTGTTAGTTTGTTTGAACGTAGCATAACATTTATCTTTCATGCCACAACTCTTCGCCGTCATTGAATTGCTTTGGAAAAGTGTAATGTACTGTAGGGCGCAGTGCAGACAGGTACACTGTTCTGTTACATCCTTTATCTTCCGCTGCCCGGAACCTCACCGTCAGTGATCGTCTAGTGTTTTTCCTAACCTCGTGTGCATTGCATGCGTATTTGTCTTTAGACTTGACCTATCGTCGTTTATCTGGACCCAAGTTGAGACTTCGAATGGTCCCGTTGGTCGATCGTGGGCCTCGCTTGATATTGTTGGGTGAGGTTTAGTTTCAAAATTTGTAACTTACTCCTTTTATTTTGCTCTAGATTTCCGATTTCAGATAGATTTCAGTACAACCCAACGTTCTCTCTCTCTCTCTCTCTCTCTTTATGTATGTATGTCTCTCTCTGTATGTCTGTGTCTCTCTGTATCTCTCTCGCTCTCTGTCTACCATCTATGATCAATTTGCATATTCTAGGCCGGGCCGTCTGTTGGTGTGGGGTGGTCTGTCGAATACCGGAGAACCGTGTTCCGATCTCTGGATGGTGGACGGTTGTGGGGGACCTTGGAGACGACGAGCCAACTATTTGAATCATAGGTGGGTTTTTGGCTTTTGTTTACTTACGATCTCATCGTTTTTTATATCTTCTTATTATATAAAAGAGTAACTGTAGTGTGTGATAACACCATGTGCATTACGGAAGTGCAATTAGCACAAAATGTTCCGCCGGCCTATAAAAAGGATGGCGAGGCACTCGAAGCTCATTACCCAAAAGAACAAATTTGTGGTTGGCTTCAGTCAATTTTCATCTACGTTTCATAAGTATGGAGAGACACGTTCAGGCGGCGTAGCCGTCTGGTACTTCATAGTTGAGAGACACGTTGTTGTTGACTAATCTAACGGAGAACACGATGTTTCTCGCACAGTTTAAGAATCCTCTCTAAAGGGAACCATAGTTTGTTCGCTCCATTGTATTTCAGTCTCGGAATGGTAATGAAAACAAGGATGTGGAAGGCGCTATTCCGCATAAAATATTCATTACGAATTTCATAACAATAAGAAAGACTGCGTAGTAGCGTATACTAGCACTAATAGTACCAGCTAAAGTCTAAAGTGTGACTGAAATTGGAAAATATACGTTCCAATATTCTAGATACTGGCACACGTCATGTCTAGTGGATGGTACACTATTTGTGGTGGGCGGTCGAAGTTTGGCATTGGAGCGGAGAGCCAATCGGGGCGAGGGAGGAGATGAGGAGCATGAGGGAGACGATAGTGACGATGAGGAGGATGAGCATCAAGAGAGACTGCCGAGACAGATTGAGGTGAGCAAGAGATGTAGGATCGAGTGGTGAATACGGCATGCGGTCGATGTCCACACGTGCTCAAACAAGTGTCCGCTCAAGTAAGTGCCGAAACCGGGAAGGAGACTAGCTTGCAGGAAAGAAAAGACTTGCCGGCTATGGCCGATTCCCTCGGGGAAATATTCCCTGGGGACAGAAAATAGCATTCTAATGTGAGACAGTGAGACACGCAGAGAAAACGACTGGGAATTCCCCAATGGGAAATTGAGTGGTAAATTGAAGGGGAGGGGAAAGATAGACATTAGTTCCATCTCGGGGAAATTGACTAATTGAGTGGTGAATATGGTTATGGTTATGGCCTCATTTATCGATCGCTGTTCTGTTCAGTGTCTGCAAGTGAGCCCACCGTCGTTGAAGGTTCTATCGTTGAATGCGGTTCCTTGTGGATATATTCCGTAAGTTTTCTTGTTTTGTAAATTTGGATGGGATTTGCGATGTGCAATAGTAAACCTTTGGCTATCAAAGTATAGTGTGTTAGTTTTTTGTTAGGTACGTGTACGTCACTCTTATTTATAGTTGTACATATACGTATACCTTCGTTGCAACTTGCAATCGACCACTGAGCTAATAGGTTGGACAGTGGACACCTAACCGCAGTGTAGTGCGTGAGGTTTTAAGGTTTGAGATTTAGCGGTCTAACTGAACTGTTTCTAATTTACGTCCTTGCCATAGTAACTTGCTAGAATGCGCCTGGCGACTGGTTTTGTACAAAGCGTAAGTTGTGTGAATCTTGCGAGTTTTTAATTGCTGTTTTCTAGAGACTGCGTGCCGGCTCATATTCAATGGCTACTTCGCATGCACTCGTTCTTGCAATCAGATTACAGCCAGTGTAAGTGGGTGTGCGGACTTTCCCTGGCGGACTTGCTCAATTATGGCTCATTATCTACTTGAGTACTGTAACCTAAGAACGGTGTACTGTAAGTCCGTGGTGAGATGGTATGGTAGCTCATGCTCAAGATGTATTGGATTTGCAAAATGTTGTGCCTACTGTATAGTTTCTTTTAATTATTGGTGCTTTCTAGTATTCTGAGTTTTTTCTCCTATTGTGACACGTAGATTTTAGACCACTTTCTTTCTAAATGTATCATGTTTTGTACATATTATTTTTCCGCTGTATTTTATATTTCCCGCTTCCTAGCGTCGCTTAGATATCATATTTTATAGTCATATCATCGTTTTAATGTAGTTTTTACATGTATACTGTATACTTTCGATGCCCGACTCTGTGAGTTTAAGCTAGATAGTAATATTAGACAAATTTGCGTAGTCAGTCCTAGATTTAAAGCGGTATAACAGCCGATTTTTGAAACGTATGTTGGACGCTGCACTCTCAAGTAGTGTACGCAAATAACTGCCCGATACTGCGTGATTTTTGTCTAATTATATTCATTTGTATGGAACATATGGGAATGTAGTTGGCCAATATATACGTATTAGCATCCGGCCGTTATATCGCTTTAACTTGCGTAGAATTTCCCACAGGTCATCACGTGTAATTCAGGTAGCCTATATATATTATCAGTATTCATTTACATATTGATTTTTTTTCGTTCAATTGATAAAGATATTTATTTGAAAGTCAGGTGTTTGAATGTGTGTTGGTTTCTTTGACAGGTTTTACCACTGAAGAATTTTGTGTTATGTTATTACCAGACGGCTATCGCCGCCTGAGGCGACTTTCAAAGTTTAAGATGCAGGAACAGTGAGCACCCTTGTGTGAAACGTTTGCAACGTATCGTGAAAAATCATGAAACAACACCGATTTCGTTTTCTCAACACTGGGCTCCGATTCTCCTTTTATAGCCTCTTAGATATTCTAATTTTCGTTGCGTGCATACAAACAAAAGACCAAGTAAACTCTTCTCCTTTATATAATAAGATGTTTGGGTACTATGGAGAGGGATTTGTGGTATTGACTACTGTAGTTTTTAGTGGGATGTGATTTGTAACTGGTCGTTTTTAAGTTGCTT
The DNA here is from genome assembly GCA_036852015.1 of Pelodera strongyloides. Lineage (NCBI taxonomy): Eukaryota > Metazoa > Nematoda > Chromadorea > Rhabditida > Rhabditidae > Pelodera > Pelodera strongyloides. The sequence goes on from JAANDG010000286.1 coordinate 164,847, forward strand.
AAAGCGAAATACCGGCCGGTCTTTAAAACGCATCGAGTACACCAGCATTCTTATGGAGCGTATGCAAATGACCATAAATTAGAATAAAAATTCGAGTAAATTACGTAAGAATTCAGTTGTCCACAATGCGTTTCAAAAACCGGCCCGGTATTTCGCTTTAATGATAAAATCTAATCGTTTCTGTAAAATCAATAAGCTGAATTGATTTCAGTTAGAATTGCAAGTGAATTTATAGTATTCACACCAAAACGACGATTTTTATGACTGAACATGGAGGAGCGATTTGCAACCAAAACGCGTATTTTCATATTGTGAATAATTATGGTGATAAGTTTGTGGTTTTCATGTTTTTTTTTATATTTCTGGCTCTAATATTTATTGCTCCAGACCCCAGACTCTGTAACAGTTCTATCCTTGGAGTGAACGTCCGTTGTTTGTTATTGTTGTAACACGTGGTAAAACGTTACCGTCGTAACTGTAATGTCTAGTTTACATTGTGATGTTTACATATATTTATTTGTCTGTAATTGATTCTCTGGAGGCGGTAAGCATAGTTCATGTTTGTAGTTTTTTTTGCATGCATGATAATCCGTAATTAACTGAACTCTGCGTGTGGTCCTGAGTGAGAACCTAACTCTGCGTGTGGTCCCGTGCCACTCGATCCAAGCAGCTCTAGTTTTTGGTTTTCTACTTTCAACAAGCAAATAACAACACCCGAGAATGTGAACCAACAGCTGATAGCTGCTGCCATGTTATAACAGAGATCAATACATACATAAGTGACGACTCTAAGTAAAATATCCTCCATTAAGAAATACCTGTCGGATTTTGAAACACACCGAGCGCACCTGCATTTTTATGCAGCCTATGCAAATGAACATAAATTATAATATAAAATAAAGCTAAATTTGAGCAAACTAGCATAAACACGTAAGAATTCAGTTCTCCATGATGCGGTTCGAAAACCGGCCGGGGGTAAACTTCGGTTTTTACTTGTCGCACAAATTTTTCTATTTTTCTATGACCTTATGCTAATTTGAATTTGACTCTGATGCTGCTTATATTTTCTTGCAAACCTAGAAAAAAATTCAATCCTCAAATGCACCTAACTTTTTTTTATATATGTTTCCGACATTTTATTTTGTTGTACCTCGGCACAGTATCGAATTCTGATTCGAATGATGCCTTTGAATCGAAAATCAACCTGACAAGTAAAAACCGAAATAATTCCCAAATTCGTTTGAAAATACATTCATTAAATCATTGCCATACAATTTCATAATAAAAAAGCCAGATCAAACCATCTACAGCCAATAACACCTAGTCAACAGTATGTAGTAAAAAAGGAAGAAACCCAAAAACATTGGCAATACCAAGCAAGACACAATGATAAACCAATAAGGCAATTTATAGAAAAGGAAATAAATAATAAATACTCGTATGCATATTATACAAAACTAGCAATCTTGTGTCTCTGGAGAGAGACACCCAATAAACAAAACTCACGCATACCAGCACTATATGTGAATTGGCAATTATCCTAACTGTTTAATTACCAGGGCTTCGAAGTAAACGCCGTTAGCTAGACGCATGAGCTACCATACTCCGTCCCATATCTCCACATTACAGTGTACCGTTCTTATGTTACAGTACTCAAGAAGATAATGAGCCATAATTGAGCAAATCCACCAGTGTAACTCCGCATAACCACTTACACTGGCTGTAATCTGATTGCAACAACGAGTGCATACGAAGTTGCCATTGAAGGTGAGCCGGCACGCAGTCCCTAGGAACAAATAAACTAAAATCTCGCCAGCTTAAAGGGAATATGTAGGCCCTTTTTGAAGTTAAGCTGTATTAATAGAATGCGTGTTGCCCATTAAGGAAACAATAACAACAGTTGTCTACAATTACCCACTTAAAAGAAAATCAATTACAAAGCTCGCCTTTTCCATAGTAAACGCTAATTCGGACCCCTTGCATAAATTTGGGTCTGATTGAATAAATTTCAGTTTAAATCGGCAAATAGCAAGATTCAAGATGCAGCGCATTCCAATTTCTTATTTACATATTAAGTCGCCTATTTAAATTAACGTCTGGTATGGAAACGCTAGTTTCGCTTTTTTTTTGCTCATTTTGAGTGCCTACATATTCGCTTTAAAGCTTTATACAAGAAAGCTAACAAATTACTTGTGAGTGTACTTACAACATAGTAGATAATAACTACGTCCACTAAAAACAACCCCAACTTGCATTACATTTGGGTAGACTTCGGAAACAACGTTGAACCACATTAGAAAGACAGTAAAACCTCCGTACCGCGTATTTCAATTTCAGCCATCAGACGCAAACATGTGTTCATTACTCGGCCAATGCGGTCCGCGAAACCTTGGGCCGAACCTTACTCGCATAACAAAAAAACATACGGAATATATCCACGTGGAACCGCATTCAACGATAGAACCTTCAACGACGGCGGACTCACTTGCAGACGCTGAACACACTGAACAGAGAGCAGTTAACAATTATCCAGACACTGTACGTGTACGGATAACTATTATCAATAGATAGACAACCATCGCCGGTGGACACGTGTGTACCTGGGACAGAAAACATAATGTCGGAGACTATGGAGCATAAAACGTCCTTTCGGCGAAGGGTAAGAAAGTAGTTCAATTCAGTTATATTAATAACAAACAAGTTCTATATTGCTTGCTCACATCAATCTGCCGTGATAGGCTCGATTGATCTCTCATACTTGCTCACCTTAGTATGTCTCGGCAGAATCTCATCTGGATGCTCATGCTCCCCATCTCCTCCCTCGCCCCGATTGGCACTCCACTCAAGTGCCTTAATTCGTCCGCCAACAACAAATAGCGTGCTGTCGACTAAGCACGACGCGTGCCAGTAACTAGATAACAAATACGTAAGAAACATCGCGCTTTCGAACGGCTTCATAACCCCGCGCATCTACTCTGTTTATTCACAATAGAAAACAGAAAGAAAATGAGTAGTAAAGATGTTTGCTTGTTTATTTATTTGTCAACAACGCATAAACAAACAAAACCCCAAAATCCTACCTGTGCTTCAAATAATTGGCTTGTCTTCTCCACTCTCCTCCACTACCGTCCACCATCCAGAGATCGGAACAGGGTTCTCCAGTTACTCCGGTATTCGACAGACCACCCCATACCAACAGACGGCCCGGCCTAGAATATGCAAATTTATCACAGGTAGCAAAGAGAGAGAGAGAGAGTCCAGACATACAGATACCAGTCGATTACGCATATAAAATCAAAGGAAAGAGTAATATAAACCTGATATAAAGAAAGTCAGACACTTATAGCCAATATCCAGCAGGGGGACAAAAACACAAAGATTCCAGTGAATAGAAAAGTGCCAAAACTCACCCAACAATATCTAGCGAGGCCCACGATCGACCAACCGGACCGTTCGAAGTCTGAACTTGGGTCCAGATAAAGGACGATAGGTCAAGTCTAAAGACAAATACATATGCAATGGAAATCATGTTGATGCCCAAAGGCGACACGTTAACATGAATAGGCCAATTACATATGCCCAATCCGTCTTTCCGTGTATCGTAAGAAAGCTCAAAGATTCCACCTATTCTAAACATTCTTCGAGAACACTTAGCGATAGCTGAGGTTCTGGTCCGTTTAAGGTAATTACAATTATACTCCAGGGTATGTTACCAGTAGATTCAATTAGGTGCAAGAAGGAGTAGTGTAGTGTGAAGAAGAAAACGGACTGACAAACCTATATAGGTCGTTCATTCGAGTACTTCCACTCTCTCCGCCAAATAAATAAACAACGGCTCCTTTTCGTCTGCAAGCAGCTTCATCTCGTGGTGACGGGATAGAACCACCCTGGCATACAAGCGAGAACGAGGTGCTGAAAAACTATTTTTGAACGTACCATTCAGGTCCCCTTTGGTAAATGATTTTCCCCGCTCCTACTCAAACTAATTTTTTTAAAGTTAGGATCTACGTTTAGGTTGTATACTAGGTTCTTCGAATGGTCTGTTACATCAGGGTTGTCACAACTGCGAAAAGTTGTGCGTGTAGCCTAACCGGGAGGGCGCTTGCTAGCCATGCAAGCGACAAGGGTTCGAGTCCACGCCATTTTTCGCACAACACACAAGATTACCCTAGTGGAGCCAGTGTAGGGTTTACTCACCCATCAAACATGAGCAACTGATTGTTCCAAGCATGATCGGCAAACGCTCTCGCCTCGTAATAGTTTCTGAAAGTGCCCTCCTGAAAAGAAATGTTGTGAACTTCACCAGCACATCTAATCTACACAGGGTGCGGCACAATTACCCGCATCCCGCCCAGTGCTACCGTCATGCAAACATACCATGCCGTCGGGAATAAAGTTAAGGAGCTCCCCTTGCCTAGCCTAGGACGGACCTTTCGCTGTGTATAATCTAAATATCCGTCTTCTACCGCCTACGTCACTCTATAGGACACATCGGCTAAGGGACACCGCCTTGGATTTGGAGCTAAAAATGAAGTCCCCGACGCCGAGAGCAAACGGGACTCTGGATTCTACATGCCTAAGTCTATGTGTGATGATTGTATGTCTGAATAAAGTGGTATTCATATATTCACATACAGAAAAACAACAGACGATACATTTATTAAAAAAAAAGCAATCGATAAAAAATCGCACACCTCGAGGAATGGTCCCGGCGTTTGTCTATGCAATGTACCACGGATATCGTATCCATATCCACCGAAGAAGAACGCGCTGAAATTAATTTGCTATATTCGAATGTCTCTCTTTCTCGTCAGAAACGTAACTCTTTCTCGTCAGAACTCAATGACTATTGGCGCACTGGCAAGGTCGTTGGTTCGATTCCGGTCACCCCATCAAAGGTGTAAAAGTTGGTAGCTAGGTAAAACTGGCGGAGATAACTAGGCTTCCCGAGAAAACCGGCCTCCGGGAAGTTTAAAGGCCAGTTCGTTCGGCTTCAGAAATGATCCGGTGCACCGTTTCTGCGGATTCGCGGTTGATATAACCCGGTACTCTTTACCTTTTTTTTGGAACGAAATACCGGCCGGTTTTTGAAACGCATCGCGGACAACTGAACTCTTTCTTATTGATGCTAATTTACTCGAATTTAGCTCGATTTTTTATTCAAATTTATGTTCATTTGCATATGCTGCATAAGAGTGCTGGTGTACTCGATGCGTTTCAAAAACCGGCCGGTATTTCGCTTTAAATCTCACTTTCCCCTATATTCCCAGGCACACATATTATTGCGGGGCGTTGGTCGCTTCTCGCTCTTATCGTAGATCTTTTTGGTCCATTTTCCTTCCACCAGGTCCAACATGTATAAATCGTTCACCAATTGACCGGGCATGACAACTACTGAAATCAGCGGGCAGGTCATACTTAGGGCGCATTCGAGTTGGGCAAAATACCCTAAGCGGGATAGTTCGCAACGTGCAAACACTGGCTAACAGGTGAACTCGAACTGATTATTTCGCGAAATTTGCGCGTTTTGCCCAACTCGTATACGCCAATATCAAGTGTGCAACTGATAACTAGGAACAAACACTAGAAGAAATTTTATCGTGGAAAAGAGAACTTGAATGGAAAGTTTGGGTTTCATCCTGCTTTAAAACTAGGAAAAGAGAACAATAGTTGAATCGGTTGCTATAAAAAAGTTGACTATATCGCAGAGGTTATGCTCAAACTAGGCCTTTGTAATAACCAAACTGGCCATTTCACTTATGCTATTAATTTTCCGATTTTAACACGAAAGCTTCATTATGCGTTAGGCTCTGAAACAGATTTTAGCAGAGAATAAACAGAGAACGTGTATTCCAGACCAGAGAGTAGCGTGTCATCCTGATAAAAATAGGAAATTAATAGCATAATCGAAATGGCCAGTTGGTTACTACAGAGGCCTAGTTTGAGCATAACCTCTGCGATATAGTCAACTTTTTTATAGCAACCGATTCAACTATTGTTCTCTTTTCCTAGTTTTAAAGCAGGATGAAACCCAAACTTTCCATTCAAGTTCTCTTTTCCACGATAAAATATTGTCCTGTTTTCACATGATCTAATTTTCAACTTTAAAGGGTCAGGCCCATTTCAGGTAACCCCTTTTTTCTGCTGATTCGATCTGATTCTCCGTGTCACATATGGTAGGATTCATTTTTTTTTCCAATTTCCTGGCGCAAAATTCGTGCAGCATTCAGCAATTTACCATAGCCATTCATACCCAACAATCTAATAGTTGTCACGCCCTTCGAGCTGATTGGCATATTGGGCGTGGAAATTTCGTTGTTGTTGAACCAGAGCGCCTGTTCGTGACAACTGCGAGATTGTTGTGTATAACTGGCCATGGTAAATTGCTGATAACTGCGCGAGTTTCGCCTGAAATTTGGAGAAATCGCATCCTACCATATTTGAGACGGAGAATCAGGCGGAGTCATCAAAAATAGGGATTACCTGTAATGGGCCTGACCCTTTAAGACAGAAACCAGTTAAAGGCTCATTATCAGGCATATCCAAAAGTTTTCCCCTTTTTTTGTGGAACTTGACTACGGTAACTAGCTGTGGACCTTCATTTCCTAATAACTCATCCTATTTTGCATATTACAAAACGGTCTTCGCCGACTTGCCGCACACCGCCCATTCGTCGCCAGACTCTAGCTTGTTTATATCGAGCACGCTTCAGCAAAAGACTGGCGAAGATAGGGCGAAGTCGCCATGCACCATTTTATCTGATTCTGCAGCATTGTTTGCATTTCGTAATTCGTCGCGCCTGCTTTTTGCTGCGCGAAAGTTTTGTGCCAAGGTTCGCCGCGCTCGAGTTTCACCGTTGGTTGTTGTAATTTATTTTGTTTGGTTGGTGGTTGTGGGGCTCACGTAACTATAGTTCTTAAAGGGAGAGGCCCATGAGAAAAAAGTTTTCCTCACTTTGTTTGTACAGTATGTCCGGAATTTCAGAAATATTACTGTTAAAACCGCATTGCTTGAAGCCTAGAACTCGCAGAGTTATTCACCGGCAAACGGTTCGGACAGGTACCGTAGTCAGCAACATCAAAATTAGTTTCTACGGTTTATATCCGTTCATTTGCATTCTTTCTCTATATAATAATGGTCAAACGTATAAAGATCATTCCTACCAATATAAAGAGGCGTTTCCAATACAGTAATGCCCCAAAAGCGCAAAAATTGATTCGGACTACGGTACCTGGCCAAACTGTTTGCCGGGGAAAAACTCTGCGAGTTCTAGGCGTAAAGAAATGCGGTTTTCGTCGTAATATTTCTGAAATACTGGACATTCTGCACAAATAAATCGAGGAAAACATTTTTCTGGTGTATGTTGAAATGGGTTTGATCGTTTAGTTTAAAGCGACAAGCCACGATAAAAAGTTTTCCTCAATTTGCTTGCACAGAGTTTCCGGATTATCAGAAATATGACTGTGAAACCCGCATTTCTTCACACCTAGAACTGGCATAGTTATTACCCGCAAACTGTTCGGCCAGCTTCCGCAGACAGACACGTCAAAATAGTTCTTTACGGTTTATAATCATTGCTTTCTTTCTCTACATAGTCATGATTAAACGAATGAAGATCATTCCGTGTAAAGAAAAGCGATTGTCACAGTAATATTTCTAAAATTCCTGAAGCTACAGCCGGGTTTTGAAAACTACATTCCCATGAAAATCAGTATGATTAGAATAAAATATTCGCGCCAATCAATCATTAACGTGCTTCAATCCTGCCTCCCCCCCCCCCCCTTATAGGTAACCGGAAATAACCACCCCGGCTGGTTGCATGTGTCAAATACATTTTTTTAGTTATACTATTAGTTTTAGACACTCGTGTGCACAAACAAGCTGGAGTTTCTTAAAACTACGGTTTGGTTTTACAGGTTTTTACATATGTTCTTTGACCACTTTCATAAAAGAACCTTGGTGTTTTTTTAATTGAATTTTGAAATTTTTTGAGCGTTGTTGTCTTTTATTCTAATCATACTGATTTTCCTTTGAATGTAGTTTTCGAAAATCAGCAATAATTTTCACCGAAGAAATATACCCTGAAACATTGTAAGATTGTGTTTCAGCGGCGCGCACTGTTAGCCCCGCCCCCTAGGGGTGAACAGAGACACAAGCTTCAGACATTTCTTCCGCATGTTTTTCAAATTTTACTAATTTGGCCATAAATTTGGTTAAAGTTCATATTTTTATCTGAAATTTTCGTACATAATATAAAATATGCTCTTTTAACTAACTAGATCGAAAGAATTCCATTTTTTGGTCTAGGAACCAATTCAGGGTGGAAACTGGAAAAAAGGGCTCTCTGATGTAACCCAAACTATGTTAGCGCTATCGCGCTAACAAAGGATATGTGAACAATAATATCGACGGATCGGAGCATGTCTCTATAAACATTTCGAAACATTTAGGATAATCAATGAACACACTAGAGATACCTCAGCCATGCTCTCAGTAAAAGACGTGGCTATCGTAGGGTGCTGTCAACAAATACCTATCTTCTCTTTCTCTTTAACATTCTGATTCCCAGTACCCCTCTCTGAGACTTATTTAGAGTTCTTGTTTTAGATAAAAAGTATTATAAGCTCACAACTCACTATTATTATGCTCATCTGGGTCAGCTATCTCGTCTCCTTTCTTGTATCCTCCAAATATTAACAACGTCGATCCGATGAGAACTCCAGAAGACCCACTTCTCTTTTCTGGCACTTCGCCAAGGCGGCAATTGGCAGCAAACCTTAAAGCGAATGTCAAGCCTGATTCACAGATATTCTATAACACGCTGTCACAAAATACCGTAGTTTAAAAAATTTCTCTCGCGCCCTCCTCTTTTTCTTTGCTGACTTACAAAATTTCTCTTGCGCCCTCCTCTTTTTCTTTGCTGACTAACAGCCCCGTAAATTCAAACGTCCCGTGGACAGAGAATAGGCTGATTTTGTCCAAATGACCGGAATCCCATATTGAAGGAGTTTTTTGGAGGGGTTTGAAATTGTTTTTCTTCTTATATGAAAGTTTTTGTTTCTTTTTATTTTCACTTTCCTCACCTTCAAAACATACGCTTTTTTTTAGCCCAACATGAAAAACCGGCTTGACATTCCCTTTAAAGGGACGCGGTCATTCGGAGTAAGTTGTAGTAAAGTAGATTTAGGGGAACCTTTTTTTTACCCCTTTGTATACGTTTTGTTTTTATTATCTGAATAAACTTTAGAACATAGTCAAAAAATTTGGTCCCTAGTGTGTACCTTCGCGTTGTAAAGCGCGTGGTCTTAGGGTTCCCTTTGGTTGACGTTCTTTATTTGTATTGATTGTTAACCAATAAACCGTTATTATTATTATGTATATAAAACGGACAAAAAGGTGACCGCGTCCGTCAGAATTATCAGGGCCGTTTTGTAAATGTATGGTAAGCAACTGCATTTTCATGCATCACATGTAAACGAGTATTATTAGAATAACAAATCGAGCTCAATTTTCGTTTAGCAAAAATACATAGGAATGTAGCGTTGCAAAACCACTAAATTCCCCGAGCGGGAACTGCTGTCTGCTTCCATATGACTCTGACGTTAGAATGCTATGTTTGTCGCCTAGGGCAGGGACTATTTCCCCTAGAGAATATGGCTTGATGACTTCAAATAAAAAAGGAAATCCATATAAAGAAATTAGGAGGATATAAAACAAAGTGCCCATACTAAGTATGGGACCCCGTTTCGACATTCGACCCCAGCAGCATACGAGGGATTTTACCACTTTGACTTTGAGGTCTCCTCTAAATGTTATTCTCTAGCCCTAACCACGTATGACCCTCTCTCTGAAGGGAAAGTGACCCTCTCTCTGAAATAGCCATGCTTAGGCTTAGGCTTAGGCTTAGGCTTAGGCTTAGGGCTTAGGGGTCAAATTGGCAAACAAAATAAAATAAGAAAAACTCACCAGAACTGAAAATCGTTCCTAAGGTGTGGAAGAAAAACGAATATCTTATTTGTTTCCACATATGCCTCCGTGTATTCTTTTGTACCACCCCAGCACAGAATTACACCATTTCTGCAAAGTAACCGTAATTTGAATGTACCATACAGACCGGATTTAAAGCAAATGGCATGAGGATTGTGGGATATTTTACTCCCATTCTATCTGTCATACGCAATTCGGTACCCTCACGGCATAATAATACTGGATCGGCACAAAAAGTCAGACAATTACAATGCCTGGAAAGCAGCGGCATTCTCTCACAAGCATGGGTGCCGCACAAGTTTTACAGAATGGTATGTAGTCTCATGTATCTAACAGCCATTGTCAAAATCTATAGTGCCACTGTGGCCAGCAAGGATTCCAAATTCAAAGTACGGTATGCCTATACCTTACCGTTCCACCATGACGTGTCTATAAAACGACATGTTGAACCATTGCTCAACCCTTCCCGGTGCGTACAGCTCACCATCGATGAACTCGCTATCAACGTCCATCTCGTCGACTTGGAACGCTAAATTTTATTTATTTATTTATTTATTAGACAACACACGGCCCGTCACCAAAAGCCCCGCCCACCTCTCATGAGATGTTTCATGGGTTCATGCGAACTGAGAGTTTTTTGACGAGTTATCGATGACAATGCTCTAACCAGGGGTGTGCATCACATGATATAATAAAGGTTTATTGATAAAAACGACAAGTACAAAATAAAAAGGTAAGCGAGAAAATAACAACCAGGTCCCACAGAGTAAAGGGTTCAAGTCCTTTACTACTTACGGGGAACATAAATTAAATTAAAAATAACTACGAATACAAATACATCGAAAAATACCATTATTATACATGATATTATAAAGTAACCGAAATAATTCAATAGCACAGAAGTCACAATAGTAGCGTAACACAATCAATCACAATCAACAACATCAAATATCAATAGAAGGGTCACGAGCGAGGTCGCCCTCCACCTAGCTCGGGTACAAAATATCAACTTGAATTCATAAGTGCAAGCTCCCCCTTCAAAAGAACTGGCACTTGTACGTTTCATGATTGTTCTGTCCGAGAGTTCAATGGCAAAATGACTACTCGGAATTTGGAATTTGAAATTGAATTCTCAATTGAGTGACCGCAAAAAACTTTGGTCAGCACCGAGGTGCTTTAAGTCAATGTGTTCCAACGCTGACTTGAGAACTTGCACAGAAGCAAAGTCCTCAACGTTAGCAAGGATACGGTTCCAAAGAGGAACAATTCTTTCAAAGAACCAATTGCTAGAAGAATATTTACGTCTTGAGGGGAGCAGTCGAAGAGGTCTCCGACTGCTTCGCCTTGTAGACGCTGATATGATGAAGAGAAAATGAGTATATAACTTGTCGTGTTGTCGTTGATTAGCAATGGAATAACGCATAGGTACTGGCGCCAGGCATTTCACAGTTTTGTAAATATTATTCAAGGGAAGGATTTCTAATTTCAAGACAATCCGGTTTTCCCCATTACCAAACGCGCCAATGCCCTTTTTCTAAATAACGCTACATCCGTTCAGTCCACTCGTACTACAGTCCACGTGTTACATGTTACTTGTCGTTTTAGTGCGTATGCGTAGTGGTTCGTAAGGAATACAATAATATAATAACCGAAACGTCAGATCCTATATCTACCATCAACAAAAAAAAAAAAAAAAAAAAAAAAAAAAAAAAAAAAAAAAAAAAATAAAAAAAAATAAACTTATTTTAAATTTGGTAATAATCAAACAAATAAAGTACCAAATAAAATAACTATACGAATCGAATAAATAGAAAAACGGCGAGAATCTAGTTTACGGCAGGCAAAATAAATGCTACTACAAAATACTAGCTAGGAATTCAGTAAAGGACTAGAATAAAACAATTTTTACAAAATAGGTTGAATTAGAATTAGGGCTAGGGAACCTCGTTCCTCGTTTCGACCCCTAAGTCATAGACGAGGATTTTTGCCACCAGGGGTGGGGTCATCGCCTGTATGATAGTATGATGCCCCGGAGGCCCCGTTTAATGGTAATCTACTATTATACGAGAAGAACTAAAAAAAAATGATAGGAAAATAAGTGGACCGAATGTCTATAAGTGACAATATAAATGTGAATAGTTTGTGGAGTGACTGCGACGCGTTTGAATGCGACTGCTATGCTCGTGGCAACTAAGTGACCTAATCCGTCGGTTTGGGTTTGAGTTAGATTTATAGGAGATAATGGGGTAGCGATTGGTGATTGATTGACTTATTTATGGAATTGATAATAATGCCAAAGGGATATCCGTTGCCGACAAGTTTGTGAATAAATTGCTGAATTTTACCTTGAACTGTGAAAGATCGGAAGTGTGTATCTGTGAATTCTGAGGACCTCCTTGCAATTAATCTTGATAATAGGACTAATATGAGTATCATAGCCGGGAACCTCAGAAGGTTAGACCTCAAAAGATTAGTCATCAGTTTTACTATATAAATTGCTTTGTTTCATCTATCATTTGATCTTTTAAGATGAAGACCCAGAAACTATGCATCTTTTTTGAGGACAATTGTATGGGTATGGGTGCCATCTCTTGTGCCACTTTAAGTTATATAAACTTCCAATGGTCTTCACAGGGAGCTTGTATATTTTATTAATATTCATTAACATATTGATTTTCTGCTTTTTTTCGTTTGGATGATAAATATGTATATTTTATTAATATTCATTTACATATTGATTTTTTGCCTTTTTTTCGTTTGGATGATAAAGATGTATATTTTATTAATATTCATTAACATATTGATTTTCTGCTTTTTTTCGTTTGGATGATAAGGATATTTATTTGAAAGTCAGTTGCTTGAATATGTGTTGATTTCTTTGGCAATATGTTATCACAGAATGTTTTATGCGATTTTATTATGTTTGAGCACTATACAGGTGTGACGGCTGACTACTGTAGTTTTTAGCGGTAAGCGGGCTATGATTTTGTCTTTAAATTACTTGGAAGGTAGTGCCAAAAGCTAAACGTTTCTGCAAAGTCAATAAGCTCAATTGATTTCAATTAGAAGTACAAGTGGTTTTATAGAATTCACACAAAACGACGATTTTTATGACTATCGGACAATTTAGGAAATGAAAAATGTATATAGTGTTATGCATGAACAGTAATAGTAGCGCTGCTCTATTTACGGCTTGGCTCTATATAAAAGTATCCCATTAATTTCGTACTTTTTAAAGGTCGCTCTGCTTAGGCTTAGGCTTAGGCTTAGGCCTAACATAGCTTGACATAACCCGGTACTCTTCACTTCGGTTTACCATGTACCATGTGCTAAATTAAGTATGCTATTAAATGAGCTCTTTTAATTATAAGAAATGAGATACTTTTACAAATTGTGTTTTTTTCTAGTGAATTCACATAAATTTCAATGATGAACTAAACATTATCGTCCTCGACTGTCTTTACTATGATTATTCTTAGCGTCTTCTTCTATTGCTTGGTGGTGATTACTCAAGGATTTGTCCGGTATGTTTATAATAATAATAATTTATTTCCAGGTTGCATGATGCTTTCATTTGTAATATGTGAGTCGGTATTTGTTTAGTAAAAGTTGAGTCCATGTATGGGACAACATTTTAAATAGAAAATTTCGTGCTCCAAAACGGCGCATGTTTCAAACAGGATACTTACGTGCTTAATAGCGGCATGTATTTAGCTTACAAACTCACCTTGGCCGTGCGCGGCGCTGCAACAAAAAAAGCACTTTATACACAATTAACATAAAAAAAACTTCTAAAAAAACGTGTTCCAGGCGATCTCACAATTCGATATGTTTCGGGGATTTGCATTTGGACTTGCCAATTAGATATTTTCACGTTCAATTAGTGGAAAATGGGAGGAATCTGACGGAATCTGCTGGAACTCTAGAAGTGGAGTATAATAACACGCCTGATAGATGCAGGTAGTTATTCGCTAATCGCCTACTTGATTAATTGCCCAATTCGTGGTGGAGCGAAGGTAGGCGGGATATCGTCTTGTCGTGTCAGAATCAGTGTCAGACATCATTCGTGATTGAGTAAAAAAGTGACATCACTTGACACACAAAGGCATATGACACGTGTTCAGCTTCTGCTCAAGACAATTCAGAGAACCGTTTCTTTATACCAAACCCCTTAAAATCTCACGT